>PVJC01002513.1:0-78702 GCA_004026665.1 Murina feae | reverse complement strand
AGACCATTACAAAATGATAAACATAAACAAATACAGAGACAGAGCAGCCTTGAACAGACTATCATCCTACAGCTGGAAGGCTGGGGATGGTTGGGGGGGAATTAAGAGATCAACTGAAAGACTTGCATGCATGCATAGGAGAATAATCAATGGACAAAAGAAACTGGGGGTTAGGGAGGTGGGGGGGGAAGGACAAGGGGAAAAAATTGCAGATCTATCTATCATTTGTTGTAATACTTATCTATCATTTGTTGTAATACTTTAAGCAATAAAAAAAAAAAAAGAAAGAAAGAAAGAGACTGAGGTCAAAATCTCTGCTTTCCAGTCCAGAATTTATTATTTAATTGCCATAAAAGTTGAGTAAGTTACTTAAGTATTATGAATCTCAATTTCTCATGTATAAGTAAAGACAAATAAACTGTTCTAGTCCACACCACTAGGTTATAGGAATAGGAAAAATAAGACAATATGCAGGAAGAAAAATAAAGAGTGCTCTATAAATATTACTAATAAAACTCAGTTAAATTAATAAATAATTATTTATAAAACACCTAAATTTCACAATAATTTAGACTAGACACAAAAGTATTTATCATATAAAACATTTCAGGACTTATAAACTTGAAGAAAGACTAACAAAACTTTTATAAAAGGAGCCTCTCAATCATGTAACACTTCTACAGGGAGAAATTTCACAGAATTTTAAATGCAATAAAAATCATCAATGACATATCTAAAATAAGACAATTCCATAATTAGTCTGACTTTGCTATGTCTTAAAACTAAGAAAACATCTTTGAATTATCTTTTAATTCAACCCCAATTGAAAAAATGGCACTTATAACATAATCTTTTTAAAAAGACACATTTTATAATATAAATATTATTACTTTTTTTCAATAGAAATAGCTTTAAAGATTTTTATTATTTCCCTTTAAATTTTTATCACCCTACTAACCATATTTTCAAGTATGTAAACAACTCCACATAGGAACAATGAAGTTGACAGTGGGACTAACTTAACTACACTGTTATTCTGCCATATTATTAGGAGTAAAGCATCTATAATTTTATAATTTTCAACTGACTAGGAAGATTTTATACTACTTTCAAAGTGGTAGTTGACTCCAAGGAAAAAATGTTCATACTAAAGTCAATTAGCTAATTATCTTAACAGTAATGTAAAAATTATGCATTTGTATAAATTCTGTAAGGAGAACACAATTTTGGAATATAAATTCTGTATGGAGATACAAATTATAAAATATACTCTTAGTTTCCTAATGGAAACTTGGAAAGTCTATTTGGAGAGAGCAAACATACATCAAAAAATGATAAAATAACAAAGAAAACTCCAAACATGCCAAATGCCATGATAATGTTAATAACAAGTAAACTACTTTATGGAAGAAAATAATATTCTATGCAGGTATGGTCTGAAAAGTTTGTTTTATCAATGAAGATGACCCTGAGTGAAACCTGGATTATAACTAATTACAACAGAAGAAATAAATTTAAAGGCAACAAAAGTTATTCTTAAATCATTAATTAATTTAACTGTATGCAATACAAAATTTGTAATCAGAAATAAACCAGGTTAAGTGTTGGGTTGTTTAATCTTCGTGAGTCTGGTCTTAGTTATAAAATGGAATGAAAAACTCTGGCTTTATAGGGTTATAATGAGGATTAAATGAATTTGTGGTACAAAGTTCTTAGAATACTTTCTGGTGTGTAATGAGTATAATAAAACAAAATGAAAACACCTACTACTTCCATTGACAAGAAGCAGGAGAATGGATGAGAGCCCACGAACTCAAAGAACTTGTACTGGAGTAATGACATATAGGAAAGGAAAGATCCTTATGAGAGAGATGACAGAAGGAAGGCTACCATAACGTACTCTAAAACTAACACTTAGTTTAGATACAAGCAGTAAACTTGGAAGGAATGTTAAAGTTGTCACAAACTTTTTAAACCAACTCCCATGAAAGAATGATAGCACAAAAAAACAAAAAAGAGGAGATATCTGTTTTTCAGGGAGTCACCATGATCCTCTCAAAATCTGACCATCTGAAGCATCACTTTATAAGCAGAGGCATATTTCTTTAGCACCCATAACCATTTCTAATTTATCAATATAACTTTGCATATAAATAAGTGACAACGAGGTTTATATATCAATCCAAGATCACCAGCAGAGAACAGGTCATATTATAGATGGACCCTTTTATTATTACTAAAACAATGGCAAAAATTCATTAGATTCTTTCTATTTGCTAAGCAGAGGGAGGGTTACTTTATGTAACAACTCTACCGGGTAGATGCTGTTATTATTATGTAGAGAGGTAACTCACCTTAAGGTGGCAGTTTACTAAATTACAAAACCACTCCAACTCATGTAGCCTATCCTTTGAGTCTATGCTCTTAATGAAACCTCATGGTTTCCTATAATTTGGTTTTGAATAGCATAAACTTCAGATCATGACAGCCTTCTTCTGCCGAGAACTTAGTGATGGCTTCTCATTTCACAAAGCCCTGCTTCAACATTTGCCCAGCACACCTCACCCAACTTGTCGGATTTCCTCTTCTACTCCTCTACTCTTGGGATCACTCTTTTCCAATTAACAGAGCCTTCTTGCTGTCCCTCACATACTCCTGTCACAAAGCCTTTGCAGTTAGTGTTCCATCGGCCTGCCCTATGGCAGCCCAGATAGTAAAGGATAGAGCAGTTGTCCTGTTTTCTCTTTAAGTCTTTGCCTAAAAATAATCTTCCCAGTAAGCCTGCCCCAAATAAAACTATAATCTCTTTTCTCACCATCAACAGTCACTTCACACCACTTCCTGGCTTTACTTTTTCTTCATGGTACTTAATCTAATGTAACATACTCTACTTCAGATCTTTTTTTATTATATTTACTACAGACTCAATGCACAAAATGTGTGCAAGAGTAGGCCTTCCTTCAGCTAGCTGCCAGCACCGGCTTCCCTCTGGCACCCTGGACTTGGGCTTCCCTCCAACTGCCCACAGACACCCAGAACCCAGACTTCCCTGTGGCGGCAGGCACCTGGGAACCAGGCTTCCCTTGAAGCCCCTTGAATACAGTGGTAAGCTATATTTTCTTAGTTTTCACAACAGTCTTAAAAAAAAAAATCAACCTTGTCTTTCAGGAGTTTATCTAATTTCAGACATGCAATTGTTGTTATATCTTAAAATATTCTGCGTCAAAAGAACTCTTCTATATGTCACCACTTGCTTTCATATACTTGAAGTTCATAATTAAACAGTAGAGTACTAACCACAAAACCTGAAATACAGCACAGATTTAAAAAGTTTTTTTTAAGTTCTAAAAAAGAATACTAACTTCTCTAGTAAAAATATTTTTTTGATAAAAAGATACAGCACTTAAAGGTAAATTTATATTAACATAAAGCATAAATAAAATTCAATTTTTCCATGTTTTTTTCTAAGTCTCCCAATTCTAGTTAAATATTGAATGGTCAAGAATATCCCATATAGCACAATATATAACAAAAAGAGGGGGGAAGCAATTTGAATGTCCTTGACACCCAAACCAAAGACATTATAAGACAACTTACACAAATTTTATCAACTTATGTAGAATAAATGTTTGCTTTAAATTTTCAGATGAAACTTTTCAAGCACTATCACCAATTTTAAATTCTTAACCCTACCAGACTGCTGTACCAATTTTTCGGTAATTTCCGAATCTGCCGCTATACTGCTGTACCTAATTTTTGGTAGGGCCTCAGGTCTGGTCGAGTTAAGCCAAGTGTACCAACATTCATGTTGGTTCAGTTCTATAAGCAATTTATAACTTCAGGGGTAACTGTAAAAGACAAACATTATTTTGATCCTATATAATAAAAGGGTAATATGCAAATTGACCCTAACAGCAGAATGACTGGGAATGACTGGTCACTATGACACACACTGCCCACCAGAGGGCAGACGCTCAATGCAGAAGCTGCCCCCTAGTGGTCAGTGCACTCCCACAAGGGGAGCTCTGCTCAGCCACAAGCCAGGCTGCCAACTGCCAGCACAGTGGTGGTTGGTGGGAGACTCTCCTGCCTCCTCAGCAGCGCTAAGAATGTCTGACTGCAACTTAGGCCTGCTCCTCGCTGGCAAGTGGACATCCCCCGAGGGC
Source organism: Murina feae (assembly GCA_004026665.1). Classification (NCBI taxonomy): domain Eukaryota; kingdom Metazoa; phylum Chordata; class Mammalia; order Chiroptera; family Vespertilionidae; genus Murina; species Murina feae. Next base: position 74,536 of record PVJC01002513.1, on the reverse strand, counting down.
TCCTGGGCTGCCAGCAGGATGTCTGACTGCCAGCTTAGGCCTGATCCCCCAGGGAGCGGGCCTAAGCCAGCAAGTGGACATCCCCCAAGGTGTCTCATACTGTGAGAGGGCACAGGCCAGCCTTGGCAGAGGGACTCCCCCAAGTGCACAAATTTTTGTGCACTGAGCCCATAGTAATAATATAAAAGAAGCATCACTTGCCTACTCGGAGAATATAGTTACCTGTCTACTGTCCAAGTTATTATTAGTAGGATTGGTGTTATACTTAATTATCTAGTATAATGTAAATAAAATATAAAATAATGTTCATCTTTATCTTAGATGAGCATTATTTTATATTTTATTTAAATCTGATGAACAGAATAAACTGGTGAATAGAATAGAATCAGAGGCATAGAAAGGGATTGGACTGACAATTTTCGGGGGGAAAAGGGTGTTGGAGGTGTGAGAAGAGACTGGACAAAAATCATACACCTATGGATGAGAACAGTGGGGGGGGGTAAGGACAGAGGGTAGGGTAGTGGGAACTGGGAGGAGGGGAGCTATGGGGGGAAAAAAGAGGAACAACTGTAATAATCTGAACAATAAAGATTTTTTTTAAAAAAATAATGCTCATTAAAGCCAGTCTACATCTATTACTTTGGTTGAACAAATTGTAACTAAAGCAAATGAGCTATACGTATAACAACTATTGCCTTAATCTATCATTACAAATGTTAAACGTTCACTTAATTTTGTTAATAATGTGTTTTTTTGTATTAATTCATATAAGACTACCTAATATAAACACTGATTCACTTCTGTCTTATTTATTCAGATATCAAAATATACGTAATTCAGTAGATAATTACTAAACTCTTCCTGTATATGCATTACACTAAGCTATTTATATAAAAACTAGAGGCCCATTCCATGAAATTCGTGTACTTATAGGGAGGGGTTACTCAGCCCAACCTGTGTCCTCTAATAGGCTAGGAGTCCTTGTGGGAGTCCAACTGCCACAGAGACAGGAGAGGCTCCTGCCACCGCCACTGTGCTCGCCAGCCATGAGCCCGGCTTCTGGATGAGTGGCATTCCCCCTGTGGGAGCACAATGACCACCACGGGGCAGCTCCTGCATTGAGAGTCTGCCCCCTGGTAGTCAGTGCACATCATAGCGACCGGTCGTTCCACTGTATAGTCACTGTGCATATTAGCCTCTTATTATATAGGACTAGAGGCCCAGTGCACAAAATTCGTGCACGGAGGGGGGGGGGCCCTCAGTCCAGCCTGTACACTCTCCAATCCAGGACCCCTCAGGGGATGTCCCTCTCACAATCTGGGACTGCTGGCTGCTAACTGCTCACCTGCCTGCTGGCCTGATCACCCCCAACAGTCCCCTTGGCATTCTGGTTACCCCCAACTGGCCCCCCTGCTAATCTGGTCACCACCTATTGCCCCCTGCCGGACTAGTCACCCCCAACCCCCCCCCCCCACCCTCGCCAGCCTAGTCACCCCCAACTACACCCCTACTGGTCTGGTTGCCCCACACAGCCTGCTGTTCCCTCACTAACACCCCTGCTGACCTTGTAGCCCCACACAGCCTGCTGTTCAGTCATTTGGTCGTCCTTCACTAACACCCCTCCCCTGCCGACCTGGTTGGCCCATGCAGCCTGCTGTTCAGTCATTTGGTCCTCCCTCACTAACCCCCCTGCCAACCTGGTTGGCCCATACAGCCTGATGTTCAGTCATTTGGTTGTCCCTCACTAACTCCCCTGCTGACCTTGTTGCCCCATACAGCCTGCTGTCCAGTTGTTTGGTCATCTCTCATCAACCCTGCTGCCGGCCTGGTCACCCCACACAGCCTACTGCTCAGTCGTTTGGTCATCCCTCACTAACCTCCATGCTGGCCTTTTCACCTCATGCAGCCTGCTGCTCAGTTGTCCATCTGGTTATTTTGGTCGTGATGGGCCCTGACATTTTTTATATCAGGATGTGGCTACATGATGACTTCAGGAAAGTCACTTTACCTTTTAGGCCTTAATTTTCTCAATGATAAAGCAAATAATTTTTTTTAAATCTCTTCAAGATCAAATATTCTATAACTCTAAAAATAGGATCTAAACATTATTGACTATAAATTTTAAAAAACCTTTGAATTTTTAATAAAGTTGAATATACTTGAAATAACACTATTATAACAACATAACATGAAGTGAACTGAAAATTTAAATCCTAGGAGTAAGTAATCAAAAGACTGATAGTTGTTTGAAATAATTATTTTTCCTATAATCTGAAAAAAGTTCATTTTTAATCATCATTTATGAAAGTATAAATTATCTTGGTTATTGGTAAGTGGAGGGTGTTCATGTGAGAAAGGTATTTTATCCATGATCTAGGATAAATGCAAAAAAAGGACGTCTCTTTCCCTTCTCTAAATAAATGTTACTTTCACAGTAAGAAAACTATTAAGGGAAATTAGAAGCCAGAGGTTTCTCTTTATGAGACATAATCTTAATCAGTAATAAACAGCATTCAATCAACTTTGAAATAACTATTGATCAAAAAAGTTAAAGTAGTCAATAAAGTATAATCAACATTTAAAAGCAGATCAATTGCATGAACTCAAAATACAGAGCACTATAGTGGGCTCTACCAGGAGCCTTGAAAAGAAAAATTATAAATCAATAGCATTGCAAATATATATAAAATCTGTATCAAAGCACTCTGTAGTAATGGCTTTATAACTAAGTGCTGTTAAAATGAAAACAGCTGCTTTTGATCAATTGGGGAGTCTTTCATTTTATTGAAATTTCCATTAAAATGTTATTTAAACAAAGCATAAAATACTCTTATATGGCATCCTTTTGATATTCTATAAAATATAAATTTTAATGGACTGGCTATCTAATTGCCACAGGGAACTATCAAATGAAAAGTATTCACCCATAGAAGTTTTCTTCGATACACGTTCACCAATTATATACTTCAACGATGGAATCAAATTGGTCTCTTTCATTTACTATCATTTGTTCTATGGTTGAGACATTAATAAATTGATCCAGATATTTTTTCAAAATAAGAGATCAAGATATAGATTGTTTGTAAACAATATAAAAGAATTCAAATTAGAGCTTTAGGGAAAATCCTTGGAGTTATTTCATGGTCTCTTTCTCCACAAATAATATTTAATAATGACTTTAGACATAATCCTATTTTTCTTTATTATGACATTCTGTAGGTTTTGTTGCATTCTTTGAAATTTAAAAAATGAAGAGATAGAGGATATAATGCCATTAAATTAAACACAAAAACACTTATTTGGTTCAAGTTATTAGTGACTTTGCAACAAAGTTTATATCTCCATGTTTCAAAATAGTATGTTAAAGAAATAAAATTTGGAACTAATGAATTGACAAAAAGTATTTAACAGTTTTTGTGGGCTGCTGAGAGATATGAAAATTCAAAAACATATTTACTGATACAATATTTCAGACAGTTTATAATATTACCTGTATGCTATATTTTACTACAAGTTAAAATGTGCTCTAGGAAACAAAACAATACTAAAATAAGCTATGTACCTAAATTACACATTGAGAAAAATATGGTAAATGATATTTCATAAATTTAAACATTAAAAATAAACTAAGATGAATGAGTTACTAAGAAACAAGTTTATATATATTTATACTATCATTTATGTGAACACAGTTTCCAATCAGCAAACACTATTATTTTAAATCAAAAGAAATTAGTGAGGACATTTCCCAATATAAAAAGCGAAAGTAAAAGAGAATGGATATCTATAATTATATCATTTATATTCAGGGAAATTACAATAATAACCATACTTCCGAAGGTATTTTAAAAGATATGGCTCAGCCAAAAGAGTATATAAGCAGCAAGACTCTGAAACTAGGCAGCTGAATACAAATTCAGGTGAGTCTTAACATCAGCTGTCACTGCTTATTATGTATCATTTTTTAAAAATCACTTAACACCTTTCTGTTTCTTATTTCTTTTATACTTCTATTCAAATAATTGTTTACTGTTATAAATATCATAAATTAAGAAGTTAACATTAGGCATGAGTCAGTTTTTTTTTAAAGAGTTGTTTGATATTATTACACTAGAGGCCCAGTGCATGAAATTCATGCACTGGGTGGGGGGGGGGGGGAGTCCCTCAACCTGGCCTGCTCCCTCTTGCCATCTGGGAGACCTTGGGGGATGTCTGATTGTCGTGGAGATGGGAGAGGTTCCTGACACCGCCACTGCACTCACAAGCATAAGCCTGGCTTCTGGCTGAGCGGTGCTCCCCTTATGGAAGCACACTGACCACGAGGGGCCAGCTCCTGCATTGAGCATCTGCCGCCTGGTGGTCAGTGCGCATCACAGAGACTGGTTGTTCCCCCATTCGGTCAATTTGCATATTAGCTGTTTATTATATAGGATCATTAATTTTTAATTCATTGTAAATGAATTCCAATAAATGAATATCTGACAATATGTTCATCCTTAAATAAAAAAAGATCAAATTTAATGAATACATTTTATGACTTTAAAAAATCACATATATCCCTTGGTTTAAGACTTTGTCAGAATATTAAAATATCTTTCCAATGATATCTTTGAATTTATGTTAAAAAAACATGTGATTCATATATTGCTTGATGAACTATATGACAGAAATAGGCAGAGTCAACCATGATATGTCCCAAAATGTCTTTCCATTTAAAAAGTTAACTGGATAAAATTTTGTGATATTGTATTCATTATTATTTTCAAATGCTATGAGTACTAGTGTAACAGAAAAAGATACTTAATTGGTAAAATGGTTTATTTCCAATTAAAGATTAAGCAATACGAGTATGTCTTCAGATTCCAACACCTAAATCTATCCAAGCAATCTCCTTGCTTTGGATATATATCCTCTTGCTAAAAATAAATTTTAAATGTTATATGACTGTGGTGATGGGTAAAATTAAGACACTAAAAGCAATTATTAAAGATAAATATATATACTGTATTTTTAAAAAATTATACATAGAATTATCTAACTAAATATTACCAACCTTGAAGGATTTAAAATTTTTCCACACTAAACCATTTTATTTTCACCTACTGTATAGGTACTATGTATTATTGTATTTAATGAAAAACTAGGCAATTATGGTTATTTATAATTAAATATAATAGGATTGTCAAACATATTTTCATATCAAGGTATAAATCAGTAAAACAATTTTTATTATACATATAAAATCCAAATTCATAAAATTACCTTTCCCATAAGTCAATCAGTAATAACACTGAAAGGACTATTAAGATGTATACAAAGAAAAAGAAACCTTAAGCATATAAACATTAAAAAAATCGATTATTATTATTATTTTTTTTTTTGGTGACTGTAAAGTATTTCACAATTATTGACAAAAAATACAGAATTTTCTGATAAAGGTTGCCTATATTTGCTGTCCCTATAAAAATCTCTCTTCAACCCACTCCAATCAGGTTTTTAATCTCAACAATTTCCCCACAGCATCTCCTCACAAAACCACCAATAACCCTCTATCTCTGCAAAACTCAGTTCTTACTTGAGCACAGCATGTCACATGGTAGATGATTCCTTCCTCGAGCTACTGTCTTCTCTGCTCATGGCTTTAAATACTTTCTATGGACTAACTATCTATTCATTCTCTAGACTCAAAAGCCCTAATGCCATATTTGTCATTTCTACTTGGATTTATACTATGCATCTAAAATTTAACATGGCTAAAACAAAACTCTTATCTCTACTATATATTTAAAGAAATATATATGTGCATACAGAAATATATCACATGTTGTATATAAATATGTATATATTACACATAAATGTGCATATATTAAAATGTTTCTTTGATTATGTATTAATTATGTCTTCCCCAGTTGGGCATAAACTCATGAAAATTTGGATGGTTTCTGTTAACTGTTATATCCTAAGGGATGTGAATGCTACCTGAAACATAATTAGAATTCTATAAATATTTATTAAGTGAATGAATAAATAACATACAAAACTAGAATGATTCTTCACTTCGCTTTTGCCTTAAGCTTTAAAATAATATGTAAAGCAGTTTTAGACCAGAAACCATTACAGGGAAATAACTGACAAATTATTTTATTTCTAAGTGCATTAGTGAACAATGGATTTTTTTTTTAACAGTAGAATCAAGTTGATTTTGAACTATCAAAAATAGGAAGAGGATGACGATGATGATAGCTACCAACTGGTCAATGGCTATTATGTGCTACTCACATTTAAAAATGCTTTCTTTGTATATAATACTAATAACTATTATAAAAAACTAGAAGCCTGCTGCACAAAAATTTGTGCATTTGGGGGGTCCCTCAGCCTGGCCTGTGCCCTTTTGCAGTCTGGGACCACTCGGGGATGTCCACCTGCTGGCTTAGGCCCACTCCCCGGGGGATCGGGTCTAAGCTGGCAGTCAGACATCCCTCTGGCAGCATGGGAACCCTAGGGGGATGTCCACTTGTCAGTGGTGAGCAGGCCTAAGCTGAAGTCAGATATCTCTTAGTGCTGCTAAGGAAGTAGGAGAGGCTCCCACCACCTGGGTGAGGAGCAGATGGCTGTTTGCAGGTTAGCCACAGCCCCTTCATGGTGGTGGGCCCTGATGGGGTACCTGGCCAGCCTGGCTGAGGGGCTGATGGCTTTTTGAAGGCTGGCCACAGCCCCTTCAGTGTGGGGGTTTCAGCTGGGGTGCCTGGCCAGCCTGGGTGAGAGGCTGATGACTGTTTGCAGTCTGGCCACTGCCCCCAGCAACCCAAGCTCCCAGAGAGGCTGGCTGGAAGTAGGTATCTGGGATTTATTTATCTTCTATAATTGAAATTTTTTTGCCTTGAGCAGAGGCCACAGCCAGCCAGGGCAGGCAGGAAGCTTGGCTTCCACCATCACCAGGGCAACCAAGCCTCCTGCTTGCTCCAGCTCTGTGGCTGCCAGCAGCCATCTTGGTTGGGATAATTTGCATATAGTTGCTCTGATTGGATGGTGGGCGTGGCTTGGGTATAGAGAAGTGACACCAATTTGCATGTTTCTCTTTTATTAGTGTAGATAGGTATTATCATCCTTGCAAATGCAAATAATAAGATTTTTTTTTTAAATAAGGCTCAAGATTAAGTAACTTGCCCAGACTTTTGATAGATGGGGTTGCAATTTGAGACCAAATCAGTCTGACTCAAAACCCAATGCTCTTAAAAGAATCTATACTCCAGCTGCTTTATAAAATAAAATTCTAGTGTTTACCTATTTTAAATTGAATTCAATTTAATCAAAAGAACTATCCGTCAATGGCTACAATGTCTAACACACTACAGGACAAATATAGCAAAAATATAAACTCTGGTCCTATGGAGCTTATTATATACTAGAGTCCCGATGCATGAAAATTCACACACTGGAGGGGGGGATCCCTCAGCCCAGCCTGCCCCCTCTCACAGACCGGGAGCCCTCAGGGGTGGGAGGCAACCCAGCTATCAGAGGAAAGTGATGCCCCATCACAACTCTGTTGCAGCCACTGCTGGCAGCGCAAGCCTCAGCCGGCCCTGGTTAGCTGAGTCTCAGGCAGCCCTGGAGGCCGGCAGCCATATGAGGCTTGCCTGTGCCTCAGGCCGGCCCTGGGCGGCTAGGGAGCTGAGGGGACTGGTGGACTCTGGAGGTGAGCAGGTCTGGCCTTGCTGCACACCTGCCACCCCAGTGGGGCTGAGGGGACTGGGCACTGCCATCTTATGGCTGTGGGTGTGGCCATCTTTGAAGGCATGGCATCAATTAGCATATTCCCTCCTTATTGGCTGTGGTTTCACCATCTTTGTGACAGCATGTGGGTCAATTAGCATATTCCCTCTTTATTAGATAGGATAATTTAGGGAACTACTGTAGATAAATTTCAAATTGGAAATTATTTTAAGAATATAAAAAAGCATATCTTATACTTTTAAAGATCTAATATTCCCTCTTATTATAACACCTAATTTAACATTAAACACATTAAGTAAAACACCTTTTTCACTCAGCCTCACAATGCCTCTCCCTCTGACAGCTGTCAGTCTGATCTCTATCTATGAGTCTGCTTCTATTTTATGTTTACTTTGTTTATTAGATTCCACATATAAGTGAAATCATAAGGTATTTGTCTTTCTCTGACTGGCTTATTTAACTTAGGACTATCATTAAAAACAAACTTGCAATATCCTTTATCCAGGGACTCTCTCTAAAGTTTTTCTCTGAGTCACATTAATTAAATGATGGTTTTCACAGTTTACGAATACTCCTGGTTGCCTACTCTGTAGGAAAGATAGAACAGACCATTAGTTTGATTCCAAACTAGTACCTATTATTAACCCTTTTACCCCTTATAAGAAATTATTTGCAAATTATTAAGTGACACATTACCATAACATTAACTTGAATCAGCTATAATTCTAAACACTTAAAAATATTGCAAAAGTTTGCTAGTAATGATGAGAAAATGCTAATAAGCCAACCACTGGCTTAAGATAAATGTATTATCTTTAAATATTATTAGTAACAAATTACTTAAAATTGATTATGACTCATCAGTGTCTCTTTACATATATGTAGAGACCATATTTTTATATAACTGATTAGTGACTCATACCTCTAGGCATGAATATTTCTATATTATTTATCTTGTCTTTTGGCCATTTTCTAGCTCCACAAGACAAACAGGAAAGGGAAAATAAACTTATATCAATCAATGTTATTACCTCCAGTAGCTATTGTCAGAGTTGAGAGGAAGGGAACTAAACCTAGGGGAAAATATGAAAGATTTAGTGTGTATGTGTAAATTTCATTTATTTCACTTTTAATTTCTTTAGCAATAATAATTAAGGAAAACTGGTAACAAACACTCAATAGCAATTAATCAGAATTCATTTTTCTTCCTCCTCAAGTCTTACAGAGCACCAATAAAGGCACTAAGAAATTTAAATAAAGTACTAAGGAACTGGGGAAAGTACTATTCAAAAGGTTATTTTCATGTATATTGTTTATAAAAATCATCTTGTTCCTACCTTGCTTTTTAAAAAAATGTTGAATTTATCGGGGTAACATTAGTTGATAAAATTATATAAAATTATATAGGTTTCAAGTGTACAATCCTATAATACCTCATCTGTATATTGATTTGTGTTCATCACTCAAAGTCATGTCTCCTTCCACCTCCATTTATCACCCCTTTACTCTCTTCTACTCCCAATCAACTCCCTTTCCCTCTAGTAATCACCATACTGGTATCTGAGTCTATGAGTTTGTTGGTTTTTTTCTACTCAATCCCTTCACCTTTTTCACTCAGCCTCACAATGCCTCTCCCTCTGACAGCTGTCATTCTGATCTCTATCTATGAGTCTGCTTCTATTTTATGTTTACTTTGTTTATTAGATTCCACATATAAGTGAAATCATAAGGTATTTGTCTTTCTCTGACTGGCTTATTTCACTTAGCATAATACTCTCCAGGTTCATTCATGCTGTCATAAAAGGTTAGATTTCCTTCTTTTCTTACTTTGTTTTTGTCAGCCTTAGAAAACTTAAATGTGCACTAATTCTCTAGTAGGAAGGAGACACACAAAGAGAGGACTGCCATAACTCACGTTAATATGCCTTTAATAAACACTAGCATTCTTGAATGGCAGAGGTCCCAAGCCCTTCTTGGTCATTAAAAGGCACCCTCATTGACTGGTCCAAACTAGTAAAAACTAAACAGAAAGCAAAAAAACTAATCACAGTTTCACATTACTTTTTATTAACTAGAATATTTTTAGAGCACTTTTAGGTTTACAATAAAACTGGCCAGATTACTTCTAAGTCAGTTTTGCTGAATTCAGGATCATGGAAAGATTAATGTAACAGTGATATTAGAAAAGAAACAAGATTTTTTTTAAAAAGTAAGTTTGAGACACAATTGTCAATAGGTATCAATTTGAAATGAAAAATGTGGAGGAGTCAAAGATTAATTTGCTTATTTATTTATTCAGCAATGAAAACATAACTTGTACTCTTATAGATCATTGTAATCTACTAGAGGCCTGGTGCACAAATATTTGTGCACTCGGGGGGGTCCCTCAGCCAGGCCTGTCCCCTCTTGCTGTTTGAGACCCCTCGGGGGATATCCACCTTCTGGCTTAGTCCAGCTTGCAGGGGATTGGGCCTAAAATGGTAGTCAGACATCCCTCTGGCAGGCCAGAAGCCCTCAGGGGATGACCACTTACCAGCGGGGAGCAAGCCTAAGCCGCAGTCAGACATCCTCAGTACTGCTGAGGAGGCAGGAGAGGCTCTCACCATCCCCACTGTACTAGCAGCTGTCAGCCTGGCTTGTGGCTGAGCAGAGCTCCCACTGTGGGAGTGCACTGACCACCAGGGGCAGCTCCTGCATAGAGCATCTGCCCCCTGGTGGTGTGTGTCATAGTGATCAGTCATTCCCAGTCGTTTTGCGGTTAGGGTCAATTTGCATATTACCCTTTCATTATATAGGATAGAGGCCTTGTGCATGGGTGGAGGCCAGCTGGTTTGGCCTGAAGGGTGTCCCGGATCAGGATGGGAGTCCTACTGGGGTGCCTGGCCAGCCTGGGTGAGGAGCTGATGGCTGTTTGCAAGCTGGCCACACCTCCTTCAGGTTTGTGGGCCCTACTGGGGTACCTGGACAGCCTGGGTGAGGGGCTGATGGTTGTTTACAGGCTGGCCAAGCCCCCCAGGGGACTCTCACCCCATGGGGGTGTGGCCAGCCTGGGTGAGGGGCTGATGGCCATTTTCAGGCTAGCTACGGCCACCAGCTGGAAGCAGGCATCTGGGATTTATTTATCTTCTATAATTGAAACTTTGTAGCCTTGAGCAGGGCTTGGTGCTGGCAGGGCAGGTGGGAAGCTTGGCTTCCTCAATTGCCGGGGCCAACCCAAGTCTCTGTTCACTCCAGCTCCATGGATGCTGCCATCTTAGTTGGGTTAATTTGCATATTCACTCCTGATTGGCTGGTGGGCTTGGCTAGTGGGCATGGCTTGTGGATATAGTGGAAGTATGGTCATTTGCATGTTTCTCTTTTATTAGATTAGATCATAGGGTTGCTATATAGTCATAGTATATTAAACTGCAATTTAAAAAATGAACTAATACTATCAAAGATGTATAGCTCTATCACTAACATGTTGAATGCAAAAAATACAGCCATACATTACTATATTCTATCTAATTTAAATGAAATTTGAAGTGCAGAAAAAGGAGGTGATAAAGTGAACATGTTGCTTTACCTTTGAGGTACACGTGTAGGGAGCAGAAATGTTCTATATATTCATTTAGGTAGTCATAATATATATTCATTTACTACAATTCATGGAATTTACACATAAAATGTCTGTATTTTCATGCATGTATGCCAAACTTCATTTAATAAAAATATTATAGTAAAAAATATATCATCACAAATTAACAAGGGAAAAATAGTAATATATATGTAAGACATCCAATTAGAAAAGAAAACAACAAAAACTAAGATTAAAGATTTCTACCACATCTATCAGTGGTAGGAACTAAATACTCCAGTTAAATATTTTTAGATTGGATTTTAAATGAATATATGCAAAAGAGTTTTCTTTTATCCTACACTGGATAAAAATAAATTATACGTAGCTTATAAAATTAGTATTAAAAAATGAAACTTTTCAAGAACAAAAAGAAAATTTAAGTGAATAACAGTATAGACCTAGAATGGGGAAGATCTATCCTAGCATTTAAAAAATGGTACAAAACATTGTCAAATAAATAAAAAACATTGTTTCATAAAAATTAAAATTTCTGAGACACATACAGAACAAACCTATAAAAATAATATACATATAAATTTTTTAAATGGGATAAATATTTGCAATGAATGATTTGTAAGTATTAATGTCAATAATACTGTGTTTAGTCTGAAAAAATAACACCCAAATTGTTTTTAAATGGGCACATTTTAAATAGGGACATATAGATAAAGATTAAATGTTAAACCTTACATATGTGAATATAATTAGATAGAAATGCATTTCTTTTGACAAAAAACAAAACACTAACATTTGGTTTTGTAGGAAAGGGGCACCAATAATTGTGCTGGTAGAATTTCAATTCGGTAGATATTTTCTGGAGGGTATTTGGTAATATGTAACAAATAGTACCTAACCTTTGGTCTATGTCAAGCATTTAACACCAAATAATACCAAAACTGGAAACAAAGGGAATTTCTAACAACAATGAATTATTTAAATATTTGTGGTATATTTTCATACCAGAATAGTATACAGTAAACACACTGTATACTTATTTATATTTGCTAGTATGAAAAATGTTAATGATAAATTGCCATTTAAAAATGCTGGTTTAAGAGTGTTGAACATGTACATGTATATGGGTTTTCACAATGGGATAATCCTGAGTAAGTAACCACACTGCTAGTATAGGTTTCTCTTACTATAATGTTTGGGCAGGCAAATGATATAGAAGCAAATCAGGCAGTTAAGCATCAAATCACTTCCATCTTTATGGAAAGTAAAAAGAAAGTAACTTGGTTAAAACTTTCTTCTCCAAAAATCAAAAGGCTGAAGTGCCCAATCAGTGTAATAACATAGTAAAACTTATAGTTTTAAATTGTAGTAATGTCTTAAATTTTGTCCACATGCATAAAATAAATTCATGGATTGTTCAACTTTAAAAAAAATGCATCTATCCATTTATGCATTCAACCATTGAAGCAATTAAAACTAACTTTGGGTACTTGGCCTGTGTGGCTCAGTGGTTGAGCTATGAACCAGGAGGTCATGGTTCAAATCCTGGTCAAGGCACATACCCAGGTTGTGAGCTCGATCCCCAGTAGGGGGTGTACAGAAGATAGGCTATTAATGATTCTCTCTCTCATCACTGATGTTTCTGTCTCTCTCCCTCCCTCTTCCTTTCTCTCTGAAATTAATAAAAATATATCTTAAACAAAAAACCACCTCTTTTTGGTCTTTCACATTAAATGTTCCTTCTCAGGACATAAAGAAATTCTAAGATCTAAATTCCAACATACTCCATCACTTTTTTTCACATCAGACAAAGAAACCAATACCAAGAAAAATCATGAAAATTAACAAAGCTAATGAAGAAAGCACTCAAAACTTCAAGTGCTCTCCTAACTTATTTCATTACGTGAGTAACTGCAGTTCTCAGGGTTCTGTGTTCTGATTTTCACTTTTTCTTGCACAACTACCCAAATGTTGTGCCTACATTGTCATAATTCATAGTAAATACAGTTTTCTAAATGCATAGAAAACATTTTAGTTGAAGTCTTCACAAACCTAAAATACTTGTCTCAAATAAATCATCTGCTTTGCCAGCAAATGTTTCAAATTTGAAGACATTTGTTTCAATCATCTTTGTAGAAATCAGCATTTTTCTTGATTTGAGGCCAAGAACTTAAAAAGAAAAAAATTAACTGAATTATATATTTTCAATGGAGAGAGAGCCCTTATTCGCCGGTAGAAATCTGCACAATAAAATGTTAATTGTTAATTCTTTGAACATAATACATTTCATTTTACTGCTTCAGCAAAAGTTTATATAAATTATTTTCAAACTTTTATATGTATTTTTACAGATATTATAAAAATGTTTCATTTCTCATAAGACCAAATATCTTAAATTAACAATGCAGAAGTTTAATAAATAACAAAAATGTGGATCAGCATTATTTAGAATTTTTCTCCTACTATATCCAGCTAAAAATTATATTTGTGAAAAAAAGAAATTTATCAAACTCATGTCTTCTCAATTTTAAAAACAATATTTTAAAAATTAGATTTTTGATGCCTTTAATGCAGCTATTCTACTTTAACATTTATTGAGTGGATATTCTGTGCCAGGCAATTTTCTGAGTTGATGTTTTATATGAATGCTTCGGTTTTTAACAAAAACCATGCACAGCAGTATTATAACCTTATTTTACAAACAAGGTAAGAGTCTCACAGAAGTCAGGTCAATGGTTCAAGTTCACATAGGTAATAGTAACTGGCAGTACTAGCCAGGTTTACTTGGTACAAAGACAACACACTAATACTGTCTGCTAAGAATGGATAGCATGAATGGATAGTATACAGTCAATATAAATTGATAGTGTAAAATTATAGTGGATGACAATAATAGGAATCACTTCTTTAGAATTTATTGGGTACAAGGCAGTTGTCTAAAGCTTTTTCCATATTAGCTGATTTAACCCTTAGTATAGCCCTACTAGATTCCTGGTGCAGATTCCTGCACTGGTGTGGGAGGGGCATGGCCTGCAGGGATTGGCTCACTGTGGACACATCACACATCCTGGTCAGTGGAGTGGTGCTCCCACTATGAGAGCACACTGACCACCAGGGGGCAGCTCCTGCATTGAGCGTCTGCCCCCTGGTGGTCAGTGAGCATCATAGCAACTGGTTGACTAATCGTTCTGGTCGTTCTGTCATTCAGTCGCAGGGCTTATATATAGATACTAATTTTATAAAATGAGGAAACTGACACACAGAGGAATGAAGTAACCTGCCAAGGACACAGCCAGTACATTGTAAGGCCAGGATTCTGACCCAGATACTCAAGCTTTTATAATGACTACATTATAGAAAAATATATTTAAAATTTTAGCTAACTATGAAAAGTATAAATAGTATGACTCCAATTGTATAAGAAAAGAAAAATCATATAGACACGAATAGATATATGCAAATGGGATTAACAGTTATTATACCCAATTACAGGGGCTATTTTGGTTGCATTCAAACTTATCTGTATTTTTAAATTTTTCATAATTAATACATACTTCTTTTGAAATACCAAAGTACAACAAACTTTTTTTAGCTTTTAAAAATCTCTGACTGCCTTTCATTGCTATCATAATTCTGACCTTCATTGTCTTTTATCTATTAACACATTTTTTACGGGAAACGAGTAAAATCAGATCCACTAGGGAGACTGTCAATGGACATGAGGAAATGTACATTGGAACCTCTAGTTGGAACCGTCAAAAATAAAAATGTTTTACATCATTGTCGTGTGTGTGTCACTCATAAACTACGCAGTGAAACGCGGTACACGTGCAAGTTTTGTAATGTACCTCAGCACAAAGGAAAAGTGTTTCGAACACTACCACACAGTGATGGGAAAATACTGGCTTACAAAGTGTTAAAAGCAGCAAGAGAAAAACAGTTAGTTACCTACAAGGGAGTACCCATACGACTGTGAGCTGATTTCTCAACAGAAACCATGCAGGTCAGAAGGGAGTGGCAAGAAATATTCAAAGTGATGAATAGCAAGAACTTACAACCAAGATTACTCTACCCAGCAAAGCTATCATGTAAAATTGATGGCCAGATAAAAATCTTCACAGACAAGAAAAAGCTGAAGGAGTTCATCACCAACAAATCAGGATTATCTGAAATGCTGAAGGGCATTCTTTAAGAAGAGGAAGAAGAAGAAAAAGGTAAAAATAAAAATTATGAACAACAAAGTGACAACTAATACATATCTATCAACCAGTGAACATAACAATTAAATCAACAGAAATATCTGATGAACAGAATATACTGGTGAATTGAATATAAGTAAGGGCATAGAAAGGGAATGGACTGACAATTCTCAGGGGGAAGGGGGCCTGAGGGTATGGGAAGAGACTGGACAAAAATCTTACATCTATGGATGAAGACAGTGGTGGGGGTAAGGGCACAGGGTGGCGGGGGGGAACCAGGTGGAGGGGATCTATGGGGTTAAAAAAAAGGAACATCTGTAATAGTCTGAACAATAAAGATTTATTTAACAAGAAGAAGAAGAAAAATGTTTGTTTTTTGTAAGACAAAGTTTATTTAGAAAGTCACAGAGATAGAAAAGGTGACCTAGCTGGGCTGTGTGAACTCAAGAAATAAGTTACAGAGGCAAAAGAAGGGCTCTTGGAGCTTTGGAGAGAGAAGGAAAAAGGTAACTCACCTTGTGGGGGAAAAATGAGGGGAAAAGAAGCCTTAGAGGCAGCAACTGCACTGAAGAAAGAAGGGGTATGGGCATACTCCAGAGAGGGAACGCAAGCTGTGGCTACGAGTTTGTATTTGTTTATCTTGTTTGTTCATTTGTTGCTTTCAGTTTTATATCCCACATATAAGTGAAATCATGTGGTTCTTGATTTCTAGCTGTCAACTGCACCAAGCTCCTTGGTTCTACTTATTTTGCTCAGCATGATAGTCTCAAGATCCATCCATATTGATACAAATGTAGCACATCTTTATCAAATCATCTATCATAAGACACTTCACTTGTTTCCAGGTCTTGGCCACTGTGAATAATGCTGCAGTGAACGTAAAAGTAAATATACTTTTATAAAGAAATGTTTTTAAAATTTTCTGATACCCAGATGAGGAGATGCTGGGTCACATATAATTCTATTAACGTGCATTCTGAAGATCCTCCATACTGTTTTCCATAATGGCTGTACCAGTTTATACTCCCACCACCAGCGTATGAGCGTTCCTTTTTCTCCAAAACCTCTCCAACACTTATTTCTTGTCTTGTTGATAACAGCCATTCTAACAGCTGTGAGGTGGTATTTCATTGTAGTTTTGATTTGTATTTCCCTAGTAGCCAGTGAAGTTGAGCATATTTCCACACATCCGTTGGCCATTTATCTTGGGACAAGTATCTGTTCAGGTCCTCTGCCCAATTTTTATTGGTTTGTTGGTCTTTTGTTGAGTTGTATGAGTCCTTTATATATTTTGGATATTAATCCCTTACAGAAGATGTCTGTAAATATCTTCTCTTGCTGTGCAAAAGCTTTTGTTTGATATACTTGCATTCATTTATTTTTGTTTTTATTCCCCTTGCTTTTGTGGTCAAATTTATAAAATCCACTGTCCATAATTTTAGTATCTACTATGAAATTTATTGTTTCAGGTGTCATAATTAAGGTCTTTGATCTATTTTTAATTAATTTTGATGTATGGTAACAAATACCAGTTGTTCCATTCTTTTGCATATGGCTTTCTAATTTCCCCAGCACCATTTATTGAACAGGATTTCCCCATTGTATGTTTTTGGCTCCTTTGTCAAAAATTATTTGCCCATATACATGTGGGTTTACTTCTGGGCTTTCAATTATATTCCATTGGTTTGTATGTCTTTTTACTGTTTGTATTTTATTCAGACTTTACAATTCTCTAAATTTCATATTTAATTTTTAAAATAAATTTAAGCCCACTAGAAAGAAAATTTGGCATGGCTCTTTAGAAAACAAAAAGAGCCTCTTCTAAAGAGGTAGATTATAATATGGAAAATATAATAAATATATAGTTCTTTCTAATAAAAGAAGGGATATATGCTAGTTGTGGCAAGTTTACAAATTGAGATTACTACTGTAATAGAAAAGGAAAATGCTTCTAGACAACAGAAATAAATAAGCAGTGAAGAATTAACAACAACAGCTTACTAAAATTTAAATACAACTAAATTCCCAGGGAATAAATAAATCATCTTGGGTCAGATAATTCTGAGAAAAAAAATTATATAAACAAAATTATTTTACTTAAGTCACAAAAGGTGGCTGTGTATGATGTGTGTAGAATTTATGTATAGTTTACATAGTTTTACACATAGTGACATGAGAAAGAGCATCCTATTAAAATTTATCAGGAGAAAACATCTGGAACAGATTTCAAATGAAAGCACAAGCAGTGCTGCTGTGAAATTGAGTCCTGGCATTAAGTGCAGAAAGACAGGCACGTGGGAAAGCGGCCACGAAACCTGACAGAATTCTGGGAATAAAAATAATAATATTTAGAATCTAAGCCATACTTTTTTTTTTCTTCAAACATTTTACACACATCAACTAATTAATCATCACAACACCCACATGAATATTTCCACCCTCATTATCACACCCAAGAATGATGAGTTGTTTCTTCTTGACTACAGAGTATAAACCAAACTAAAAATTTTTCGCTTTTCACACTAACCTTTTCTACAATATTTGCCTTTTCATCTAGAACTAATTTAGTCATTGCTTTTGGTATTTTTAACAGATTCTATTGCCTCAACAAATCCAAAATTAGATTGCTTATTTCTGATACATTTCCTTTGAGAATGACATCAGGATTTATCAAAAGAATGGCTACAGCACAGATGCTAAGGCTCAAATTCAATCTGGACAGAGTTCAGAATAAGTACTGGATAAATAGAATATTAAACATATCTAGAAAGATTGAAGAAAACATGCTTGGGTAATTTTCTGGGGCTTTATAACATTACTGAATGACTATTTCCCAGGTTCTTACTAATCACCAAATCCAATGGCCTTTCCTTTAATGCTCTGAATCCTTTGACATTTGGTATCATACTTTTGTCCTTGGCTTTCCATGACAATGTACACTTTAATTCACTCACTTCAGAAACACTATTTCTTTCCTGTTATGGTTGCCTCCAAAATGAAAGAGCTCCCCAACAATCTTTCATTGGAAGTGGGTGCTAGATTGCCTGAGTTTGTATTCAACCTCTGCCATTTACTAGCCATGTGAACTAAGGCAACGTCTCTGTGTGTTAGACAGTCTTAACTTATAAAAAGGAGATATTGGTAATAACTGCCTTTTATAGGGGTTTTGTGAAAATATGTAAGAAAATATGTCAAATAGATGCACAGTGCATGGCCCATAAAAACACTGATGATGATGATGTTAATTTCTTACTATTATCATCTATTAGTAATATCACCTAATCTTATGGTTATGATAATTTCTGCTTGGTGAGTGAAATTCAAAACTAAATCTTGCTGATGCAACCTTTTGCTAGATGCAAGGTTCTGGAACTCTAATCCTCATTTTTAACTACCTGTTGAATATCTCCATTATAGTACACTGACAATAGCACAAATTCAGTAGACCCCAAACTGAACTTATTACCACCCCAAAATTATTGTTCTCTTGTGCTCATTTTTCTAGATGAAATAGAATTTCAAAATGCAAGTCATATTTTCCATTTCATTGCTATACCAACCTATGTCACAACCCAGACCAGTTTTTCATATTACCTTTAAAATAAGGCCCAACTCATATTCTCCTATTTAATATTATATAATTGTCTAACAATTTGCCAAAAGTTATTACCCTTTTGCTTAAGTCAACTAGTAAATGTGGTGTGCATTACTTATCCCTACATCACTTTTGATTCTACATAAAGCTCTATCAATGTCCTATCTATCTTTTACAGAATGATGTACGATCTTTTACATCTCTTACCTCCAAACATTCACTGTATTGTTGCTTTATAGCATTTACTTATTTTAATACTTAATATTTATTATGGTTTACTTTCCTTTTATTTCTTTAAGTTACAACTAATACATTACATTGATTTTTAAAATACATTTTTATGATTTCAGAAAGAGAGGAAAGAAGAAGGATAGAGCAATGATCATTCTTATTATCATTCTATTTTACAGATGCCTAGAGTGGGTAATTATTACAAAATCTCACTCACCATGTTGATTTCATATGTATACATTCTATGCCAGAATTAAGTATATCAACTCCAATATTTTAAAACATTTTTAAAAAAGTAACATGGGTTAACTTTAAGAAACCAGGGTCACACTAAGAATAAATTCAGCAGATCAATGTATAACATACATTTGTATTTATAAAAGACATCAAGGAAACCATACTTGATCAGATTAAATCATACACAAATCAAAAATCTAAAACTTAAACCAGGACATTAATTATAGACTCCTATTGTCTAACATGCAATTTTAAAAGTAGTATAACAGCCTGATATTAAAAGAAAGATGTCATTATTTCCTCCTTGAGCACTTTCCAACAATATACACCTGTAGGTAAGCGCCATGAAACCTTCCATAAAATAATGAGTGTTTATAATTCCAGGAACAAAGGCTAACTATCATTTCTTTTATCTATCACAGATTAAATAACTATGTCTTCAGAAATAATTTAAAGTGTCGGTCTTTGAAAAATTTTGACATCGAGGATATTTTGTGTTTTATCTTCTAGATGGAGCCATTTGCTGGTAAAAGTTTTAAGAGAGTAAAATAATTGTCTATACTATCATTTATAAGTTTTCCCTGCAAATAAACATAAATTTTAACACAGGAGGCAAACAAATTTGTCTACAAACAAGTTTGACCAGTCATGAAAATTATTTTTTAGAGTATCATTTTTAAAAGTGACCTGTACAAATGTTTGTTGATTGTATTATCCCCTTCCCTCTGCCCAGGAAAAAATTATTGGCAAATTTTAGCTTTTTGGAAGAAAAATAAGATTGAGTTAAAACATCTACGAAGTGATGACATAAATGTTTATTAACAAAAATATTTACCTATTTGAAAAGGTCATTTTGAAAGGCTTCAAAGATTCTATAGTAATAAATATGAATGGTTAGGAAGAATTACAGCATTTTGAACTGAAGAGTCACATTTCTAATATATTGAAAGCTATTAATGTTAAATCTCAAAAACATGAAATACATTTATGACATGAATAGAAAGATGCATTTCTATCCATTCTATTTTAAAGACAATGTTTATAAGAAATATTAGTAGAAGTTTCAGATCTTCATCTCTTCCTTTTTTAACTGAGTACCTTTCTAGGATCATGTCTCCTATTAAGTACAAGTGATGAATGAGATTTTCTCTGTGTACCTTCCAAATCTAATTTCCTATCCTAGGGAACACTTTAAACCCTGAAGAGTATGAGTAATAACACATTCAACACATTCAACACACATGGGAACATACAAATTTTTCCAAGCAAAATTAACATTCTTAAAGAGGAAATGCTTACAAAGACCCACACACAGTCTTCAACTTCAGGCATACGTTTCTAGTAATTCACATTTATCACAAAATAAATTCCATGCTATTAATTACTATACTATTCTCAAATGGCATACAAATGAATTTACATGGATTAGTCAGTCTGCTTCCTAATATAATCCTGAAAAGATTCTTTATAGCCACCTTTAAAATAGTAATTGCTAATACTAGCAAGCATTTATTTAATGCTTATCAAGCATTGTCTTAAGATAATTACCAAACATATAATCTCATTAATACAGTTCTATGTGGTTTATTATCCTCATTCAAGTAGAGAAAACAAAGGCAAAAAAAGAAGGCCAGATTCAAATTCAGGCTGTCTTTGTCAAAGTCCCACCCTGTTTAACCTCTTCTCTGTTTTGTCTTTCCTTCCTTAGCCTTTCCTAAGATCTCCCAACTCTGGAATTCAATAAGGTCTCCTTACCCCTCCATCTCACTCATTCCCGCTAAGAGGATCTGTAGGCTGTTAATTCAAGCAGTCACTCCAGAATTCTGGCATAGGAGGAATGGAAAAGACAGAGTAAATTACAAGAAAGTTAAAAGATAACTGTATAGTAAGACCTACTTGTTTTGATAGATCAAGAATTGGCTCAAAGGCAATTTTGGTGGAATAAAGGTAAGACTCCCTAAAACTAATTATTTTGCACTGTGCTGGACAATACATATAGGTTAAAATTAGGAATCATAACATTTTAGTGTTATAAGACATTTAAATCATCTAGTCCAATCACTTCAATATCCCCTCTTCTCCATTACCAAAGCAGAAGAGGCTAAAACTTATGAAAGTTAGGTGGGTTTTTTTTTTTTTTTTAAGGCCTAAAAGAGCTAGAGGCAAAACCAAGTAAAGAACCAACGTCGTATTCTTATTGAAAACAATACATTCTATAAATCCTTATTATGGGGAGTTACTGAATCAGTATAAAACTGAAGCACAGGGAAACCTGAACCAAACTAAGGAATTAGAAGGGAAGGACTGGGACTAGGACTGGTCCTGCCAAAGTAATTAGCATTGGGCAGTGCGTCCTTCTTTTGCAGATTCTTAATTTTCAATACCTTAATATGGCTCTACCTTCCACAAAGGACTAGATGAAAGCTGTTCAGCCTTGACTCAGTAATTCATTGGTAACTCACAATTCACTAAAGTCCTGTGCTAAAATCAACCCACACTGAGTCTGAAACAAATTCAAATACACAAAATAGAATGAGGTTCCTTTCAGAGGGAGTTAATGGCAGTAGCATTTTTGGATACAGTCGGTTCTCAGGTTATGTGTAACTTGATTTTCACCATAGATCGGAATCCACCTACATAAGCATCTATATCACTCACATGGAGCACATACACAGCAGTAATGAAGTGAAACAATAAAAAAAAAAGTAAAGATAATTCCTGACTTTTACTTGTGGTAAATCGAATCTAATAAAAGAGTAATATGCAAATTAACCATCTCTCTGGGATGCCTAAGCCACGCCCACCATCCAAGCCATGCCCACCAGCCGATCAGAGCAGCTGTATGCAAATTAACACAGCCAAGATGGCGGCCAGCAGCCACGGAGCTAGAGTAAACAGCAGGCTTCCGTTGCAACTGCCTGCCTAGGTTGGCTGAGCTTCTGCTCACGGTAACTATGTTTCAACTGTAGAAGCCATGGAGCTGAAACAAACAGGAGGCTTCCTTACCTGCCTAGACCTCAGCTCAAAGCAACAGTGTTTCAATTATAGAAGATAAATAAACCCCAAAAACCTGATTCCAGCCACCTCACTGGGCCCTTGGGTCAATGGGAGCTGTGGGAAGTCTGAAAGCCTGAAAATGGCCCTCAGCCCCTCATCCAGGCTGGTCAGGTACCCCTGTAGGGACTCGAACCCTAAAGGGACTGTGGGCAGCCTGAAAACAGCCCTCTGCTCCTCACCAGCTGCCCAGGCATCCCAGTAGGGACCCAAAACCTGAAGGGACTGTGGGCAGCCTTAAAACAGCCCTCAACCCGTCACCCAGGCTTGCCACACCCCAATGGGGTGAGGGTCCACACTGGGGGGCTTGGCCAGCCTGCAAACAGCCATCAGCCCCTCACCCAGGCTGGCCAGGCACACCAGCAGGTGGACATCCCCTGAGGGGTCCCAGACTGCTAGAGTGCACAAATTTTAGAGCACCGGGCTCCGAGTAAATAATAAAAACATAAGGCACATGTGTACATACATCAAAATGATGGAACTTTTTTTAATAAATAAATGGGAAATGGTGACATAACCACAAAATGATGTACATTGAGTCTGATGTAACCCAAGGACTGTCTGTATTTATTATATAGCAGGGATTAAATTGGCATTTTACACATTATTTCATGAAATGAGCACAATACTTCAATAACATAGCTCTTACATAATACTGAAGCTTAAAGACACCAAGTTGACCAAAACTAAGTCACCGACCTCTGAGATCAGATACTGTATTATTCAAATACTTATCTAATATCAATATCTATAAATTTTCATATACTTAAAACTGCTAATTTCTATTTCATCCTATCAAAATTAATTCTAGAACCAAAATTGAACCTGAATTTCATTTAGTCCCTCACCAATCTAATCTAAGAATAATATACAAATTGGTGTCACTCTGCTACACCTAATCCATGCCCAAGAGCCAATGGCCAGGCCCACCAGCCAATCAGAGTGACTGTATGCAAATTAACCCAGCCAAGATGGCAGCCAACAACCACAAAGCTTGAACAAGCAGGAGGTTTGCCCCGGCAATGGAGGAAGCTAAGGTTCCCGCTGGCCTTGGCCAGCTGTGGCCTCCACTCAAGGCAACAAAGTTTCAATTATAGAAGATAAATAAATCCCAGATACCTACTTCCAGCCAGTTTGGGCTCAAGGAAGAGCTGGGAGCCTGGGTTATCAGGGGCAACCTGACCTGGGCTTCAGTTAAAGCAACAAAGTTTCAATTATAGAAGATAAGTAATTCCCAGATACCTGATTCCAGCCAAACTCACTGTAAACAGCCATCAGCCACTCACCCACTCTGGCCAGGCACCACAGCAGGGACCCCCTCGCTGAAGAGAATGTGGCCAGTCTGGAAAGGGCCCTCAGCTCCTAACTAGGCTGGCCAGGCACCCCAGGGGGGAAACCCACCTTGAAGGGGCTGTGGCCAGCCTGGAAACAGCCATTGGCCCCTCACCCAGGCTGGCCTAGCACCCCAGCAGGACCCCCACCCTGATCCGAAACACCCTTCAGGGCAAACCAGCTGGCCCTTACCCATGCACCAGGCCTCTATCCTATACTAGGGGCCCGGTGCACAAAAATTTGTGTACTAGGGGGGGTCCCTCAGCCCAGCCTGTGCCCTCTCGCAGTCTGGGACCCCTTGGGGGATATCCACCTGTTAGCGTGCTAATTTCTATTTCATCCTATCAATTAACACTGGTGAATTGCACATAAAAGTGGGTGAGGGGCTGATGGCTGTTTGCAGGCTGGCCAGCCTGGGTGCTGGCCAGCTGAGGGCCATTTTCAGGCTGGCCACATCCCCTTCAGGTCCCTACTGGGGTGCCTGGCCAGTCTGGGTGAGGGGCTGAGGGCTGTTTGCAGGCTGGCCATAGCTCCCATTGACCCAAGGTCCCAGCAAGGCTGGCCGGAATCAGGTTTCTGGGGTTTATTTATCTTCCATAATTGAAACTTTGTTGCCTTGAGCAGAGGCCACAGCCAGCCTAGGCAGGCAGTTTCCTCCATCACTGGCCTCCTGTTTGCTCTAGCTCCATGGCTGCCGGCTGCCATCTTAGCTGGGTTAATTTGCATAAAATCACTCTGATTGGCTGGTGGGCGTGGTTTGGTTGGTGGGCGTGGCTTAGGTGTAACAGAGGGTTAATTTGCATATTGCCCTTTTATTAGATTAGATAATAAAAGGGTAATATGCAAATTGACCCTAACAGCAGAACCACTGGGAATGACTGGTCACTATAATACAAACTGACCACCAGGGGGCCAATTCTCCATTCAGGAGTTTCCCCTGGTGGTCAGTGCACTCCCACAGGGGGAGCTCTACTCAGCCACAAGCCAGGCTGATGGCTGCCAATACAATGGTGGTGGTGGGAGCCCCTCCTGCCTCCTCAGCAGCGCTAAAGATATCCGACTGCAGCTTAGGCCTGCTCCATGCTGACAAGTGGACATCCCCTGAGGGCACCCGGGCTGCCAGAGGGATATCTGACTGCCAGCTTAGGCTCGATCCCCTGGGGAGCAGGCCTAAGCCAGCAGTGTACATCTCCCGAGAGGTCCCAGATTGTGAGAGGGTATAAGCCAGGCTGAGGGACCCCCGCCGAATGCACAAATTTTTGTGCACCAGGCCTCTAGTACTAATAATAAAGGACTATCCAAATTGTCCAGGACGCCATCACAGTAACAGCAACGACTAGCCGGCTGCATGGGGCGACAAGGCTGGCAAGGGGGTTAGTGAGGGACACCAAACAACTGAACAACAGGCTGGCATGGGGTGACCAGGCCAGCAGGTGAGACAGTAAGGGGCAACCAGGCTGGTGGCAGTGGGGGGTCAGTTAGGGGCAACCAGGCCAGTGGGGTGGGGCAATTGAGGGCAACCAGGCTGTCAGAGGGGGCAATTAGGGGAGATCAGGCTGGCAGACAGAGGCAGATAGGGATGATCAGGCTGGCCAGCAAGTGAGCAGTTAGGAACCAGTAATTCCCAGATTGTGAGAGGGATGTCTGTCTGCTGATTTAGGCCCAATTCCCAGGATTGTGCCTAAATCAGCAGTCGGACATCCCCTGAGGGGTCCCAGATTGGAGAGGGTGCAGGCTTGGATGAGGGAACCCCTTCCCCATGCATGAATTTCATCCTATATAATAAAAGGCTAATATGCAAATTGACTGAATGGTGGAACAACCGGTTGCTATGATGCACACTGACCACCCAAGGGTAGACGCTCAATGCAGAAGTTGCTCCCTGGTGGTCAGTGCACTCCCATGGGGGAGCACAGCTCAGCCAGAAGCCAGGCTCATGGCTGGCAATCAGAACAGCAGTGGTGGGAGCCTTTCCCACTTCCATGGCAGTGCTAAGGATGTCTGACTGCTGGCTTAGGCCCACTCCCCATGGGTCGGACATCCCCTAAGCTGTCAGTCAGACATCCCCTCAGGGCTCCTGGACTGCGAAAGGACACAGGCCGGGCTGAGGGGGTTTCCCCTTGAGTGTACGAATTTCATGCACTAGGCCTCAAGTAAAAAATAAATAAACAAAGCCCTAAGCTATAAACTTATCTAAGATTATATAACAAGTTAACAATGGGGTGAAACCTGCAATTAAATATTTATAGGGAACCTACTAACCTCTTATGTAAGCACTAATTATTATTCAATTTTTAGAAATGAGAAAACTGAAGAAAAGGGAAGATAAGTGGCTTAAGATAATAAAACAAGTAAGTAAGAGGAGGAATAGAGATTTTTTTTAACAGACTGCTTCCCAGACTGCGTTCTTAACTATGTTTGAGCCTGCCTTTGAATTACAAGTTGTATCTCTTAATTCCCTTTCTAGTGAATTTCCCTTCACTGGAGATTCAACAAATAAAAATGGCTGACTGAAATTAAGATAAACTTCACACTTATGAGTTGCACATAAGAGAATAACAGAAACATCAGATAAAAATCCTAGTTTGAAAATTCTAACAGCGCCATTATTTCCATTGGTTAGATATTAACATATTTATGTGAGTTAACTGTGGAGATTAACAGAGGCTCAAATTTTAAACCAGAACTTTCCCCAGCACTACTAATTTCTGCCTTAGCTCCTTCTTCCAACTGTACCACATGGAAGTTTGTTAAACGAACTGAACGATTAGAGCCTCTGTCCAGAATCATTCTAAATTGGAAACTTAATTGTTTCTGTTTCATGAGTCAGTGGGAGTAATATTTTATCTGTTGGTTTTTCTAAATGCCAGTTCCATCATGTTCTGAGCACACTCTTTTGCCCACTCAGTAGACTGGGTCACCAAGACAAAACTTTGGGATAACAGAAAAATGAAGTTTTTAAATTCTTTAATTCTTCTATAACCAACCAACAGACTGATATTTTCATGGGTTCCTCTCTCCCCCACTGATCTTTCTCTTTCTCTCCCCCAAACCCTATTTAACCAAGCCCAATTGTATAAATCACACATTAGAATATTTCTTCTTAAACATTATTTTCAAAAATATAATGTCCCCAAAAGGCTGTGAATGAAAAGTAAGAGTTGAAATAATTTCTTTCCCTTTTGCTCTCTATGAACTGTCAAATTATAAAAATAATGTGGTGACCACCATATGGCTCTTACTAAATATATAAACAAATCTCTTTCTTCAAAATTGACTGACAAGATTTTTGCATCCTAGATCCTACTTGCCTCCTTCAATCCAATTGGAAATGAGAAATGAATTAAGAGGGGAAGGTTACAAGCCAATTTTAGAGAGCAGCTTACAGTTTATGAACCAGAAGAGAACTAGGCAAACAGCTTCTGAACCAGAAGAGAACCAGCGGAATGGTGCAGCAAAACAAGCAAACAAAAAACCACACAAACATAGGTTTTGGGGCCACATAGTACTAATTCTATATCTTGCTTGCTCTGTGATATTCGACAACTCATTTCACTTCTCTAAATCTAAATTCACTTGTCTAGAATGTGCACATAGTAGCTGGTGTGGCCAGGGTGACAGAAGGAAAGTCTGAAAGTCTTGGGAAATAAAAGCAGAAATACAGATACACTAAACAATTTTATCTAGTGTGAATAAGGCAGCCATTCATGCCAGAGGCTGACCATCTCCATTGCAGTTTAGTGACATCTGAAAAAAAGGAAGGGATGGGAGGTTGGGTGGACCAATAATAGCATGGGCAAGAATTTGAAATTAAAGATTTCTTTTAGGGGAAATCTTAAGAAATGTGAGTCTTGCCCTGACTGGTTTGGCTCAGTGGATGGAGTGTCGGGGGTGTGCAGGAGGCAGCTGATCGATGTTTCTCTCTCATCGATGTTTCTAACTCTCTATCCCTCTCCCTTTCTCTCTGTAAAAAATCAATAAAATATATTTTTAAAAAAAGAAATGTGAGTCTTAAAAGACAGCTATAAATAAGCTTACCTGGGATTCTAAACCTTGTTTAGCAGAGAAATTTATAAGATGCAGAAAAAGGGTAATATGTCAACAAACAGTTATAGAGTAAGGCACTGGGCTAAATGCTGGGAAAATATAGAGTAGGCATGATCCCTCTAGTTTTAAAAAGAAAACATAAATTAATAGATAATTACAAAGAGAATAATAAACGCCATCCTGGAAGAAAGAACAAATGGTGTTTGTTCTTAAATAGTGCAATAAATGTCATGACGGAAAAAAGAACAGAAGCATATGCGCAGTTTACAGAGACCTGAAAGAAAATCATAGGTCTGATGTGGGTGGCAAGTAGGGCATGTGGCAGAAGAGGAGATTGAAGAGATAGAATCAAGCTAGTGATAAAGGAACTTTTACATTTGCCAGGAATTTATAGGCCATTAAACTGAAAAGTGATATGATCAGATGTAAAGTTATATCCATTTAATAGCAACAAGGAAGATCTATTGAAAATAAGTGACCAATTAAGAGGCTCTTGCAATCATGCTGGTAAGAGATGAGTAGGTGGTGATGTGCAGTTTTAAAGTGCAGGAGGGGTGAGATATTAAGCAATCAAGAATACCTAGTGGGTTCTGAATTCAAGTACCAATTAAAACAAATAAATTTACATAGTATAATATTTAGATCTTTATGTTTACTTTTAATTCAGGTCCAAATATTTGTTTTGAACATAAGGTCCAAATATTTGTCATATGAAAACAAACAACACCTTCAATGAAAAGCTTATATCCACAAAAAGCACATCTCAAATAGAGGAATCTTTTCTTATTACCTATTTTTTGATCGTTGTTCTTTTGTGTGAACAGATGGAGAATTCTTTCTCTTTATCTGAGAGGGCAGAAATTTCAAGTGGTAAGAAAGAACTTTCTGGCATGGGTTTACAAATAGTGCTTATATTTATTCCAACAACATAATGTGGGAATATTTCAGCACAGGTTGGAACAGTTTCAGGTTCATCATTACCTCCTGAGAATACCTTTGATAAATAAAAGCTTCTAAGGAAGTAGAGCTAAATTCTCAATCTCTTGAATAAACAGCAATTATTCTGTCTTGTTTTTAACATTCTAATCCTTATGGGCACGATTCCCACACTGATGATTATAAGTGATAGCAACATATCCCCATTCTTTAGAATAAAATTACATAAACGTTAGGACTTTTTGTTTCATTTTTACCCCCCCCCCCCGCCTTGGGGATGTGTATGTATATATAGGGGAGATGGTTTTTAAAAATCATCTCCACTTCAAATGTAGTACAGCTTTTCCTAAAACCCCTTCGCAATTCAATATCCTCACTTTCTCTCCTTTTATTTTTCTTATTGTGTCCCCATCCCTCTCTATATCCAAAGTAACATATTATTTTGTGTTTACTTGGAAGAAGTTAGTGAGAAAATAGTGGCCCAATTCCTTTGCTCCTATAATATCTCATACAAATCCACTGCAATGTCATAACCCAAATAAAGAGAAGGAAAAAATTAAAATCTTGTCTAATAAAAGCGTAATATTGAAATTGACTGTTTCTTCGGGACACCTAAGCCACGCCCACTAGCCTATCAGAGCAGCTGTATGCAAATTAACCCAGCCAAGATGGCGGCTGCCAGCCACTGAGCGGGAAAGAGGCGGCGGGGGCCAGGGGCCTGCTTGGCGGCTCCCCAGGCACTTTGCGGGGGACCGGAGAGTGGGAAAGCAAGGCGGCAAGGGCCGGGGGCCTCAGCTCCCAGGCCCCTTGCGCGGCCTGTTCTTTAATAACTTATCATTATCCAAATATGTGAGAACAGACAGCAGGGGCAGAAGGTTATACGTTTCCCTGCTTTAGCGGGAACATGAATGAACTCTGCTTGGCAATGCTCCTGAGTGTCCAGGAGACGGTCCTCTCTGTCCCTATAGGCAGGGCCACAGCAGTCAGGATGGCTTCCACTTGCTTCTATGCAGCAAGGCCTTGGGAGAGACAGTTCAAACAGCCGCCTTTCTCCTTGGGTCATGTGGAGGATTTTCTGGGGCCCTGGGCCAAAAGCCACTGTGGCCAACACTGTCATCGCCCCATGATGAAGCTGGGCTCTTCCTCTTTCTCCTCCTCGGTCTCCTCCTCCAGATGTCTCCTCAGAACTACTGGATGGCTGCTCTTGGTTCTGACTGGATCCTTCTTTTTGTTTCTTCTGTTTGAGTTTCATCTTTTTGCCAATAATTTCTTCTCTTTTAACTTTTGACACTTTTTTCGACGCTTTGCAGTCTGCTCCTCTGCAGCAATTTTATTCCTTTCCAGTCTCTTCTGAAACTCTAGATCCAATGTTTGCTTCTCATCCATGGCATCCATGTAGTCCTGTCCAGTTCAAAAAAGAAAACAACATGCAGGGCATGGCAGGAGTCTGAGAGATCAACACAGGGGGGTGCCTGCTCCAAGCCCCCATGGTGTGCCTGGGGGCAGGCCCCCAGCAGATAGACACACACAGGAGGACTGCTCTGAGCCTCAGATGTGGATAGGAGCAGGCCCCCAGTGGCCACACACACACACACACACACACACACACACACACAAAAGGTGCCTGGAAGACTGGGGCCATCATAGGACATCCACTGAGGGGTTCCAGACTGTGAGAGGTGGCAGGCTGGGCTGAGGGACCACCACCCTTCCCCCCGTGCACGAATTTTGTGCATCGGGCCCCTAGTTAATAAATAGAAGAAACGGGGTAACAGGCAAGAATGGGAAAGAGAAGGCAAAAAAATCAACAATAAAATGTGCATCAAGGTGAATGAAGTTCATTACTATACTGATATAATATAGTTAACGAATTGGAAGATATTTTAAAATCTTCTAGTCCAAATATTTTGTTAACAATTTGACACAAAGCATTATAGGAAACTAGAGGGCATACGGAGAAGAGGGACTGATTAAGCCTTTCAAATCTAATCTGACTAGGTGTTTAGAACTGCTTGCCCAAGAGACTTAGATTTGTTGGACTAATGTCAGGCCTGTATATCTGAAATCTGAAGAGACAATGCTGGCCCTCGGTGTAGAAGGAGTGATGAAGTATCAGGTATTACCTAACTTCTTTTTCCAAATTCCACAGTTGTCTGTGGAATGGCAGGTATGTCACCTTGCTTCAGAATTTTATTTATTGACTCTCAATTTGAAAACTGCAAATGTATTTTAAATGCATTTTAAGCACTAGTTTGCTATAGTGCTTTTTTGCATAGGTCCTTTTTGTTGTAAAAGTAATTTTCCTATTGGAAGCAGATGAATCCTGAATAGTCACCAGTTTGCTTTGGCTAATCCATCAGAAATAGTGCAATGAAATAAGAGATGGCCTTACTCTCCTATTCTCCTTAAGCCATCCTCAACCACTATTAGCCTAACCACTCCCCCCACCCCACCACCACCCAAAGAAAAGAAATCCTGTATTTTACATCTGGAATCCTGTCCTATATAATAAAAGGCTAATATGCAAATTGACCAAACAGTGGAACTACTGGTTGCTATGATGTGCATTCCCACAGCAGGAAGGCCACTCAGCCAGAAGCCTTGAGCCAGACTCACAGTTAGCAAGCACAGCGGCAGTGGCAAGAGCCTCTCCTGCCTCCACAGCAGTCGGACATCCCCTGAGGGCTCTCAGACTGCAAGAGGGCATAGGCCGGGCTGAGGGACTCCCTCTCCAAGTGCACAAATTTTGTGCACTGGGCCTCTAGTCTTTTAATGATTACCAATCCAAGTAAATTATCTATAAAGGCCTAGAAGGGAAGGTGAACTGCAGAGTTATGGAGATCAGAAGCCAGGCCTCCACATTGCCAGTCTAGAAAATGCAAACTGCAACAATGGCCCTGGAGTGGCATATTTGCCACCTGGCTAAGATTGCTGGACTAGAACAGATTGGGTAGTTTCACTGCCCTCTCCCACACCCCTTCTCCCACATATACCTCGGCTACATCCATATTCTACTATTTTTTGTCATCAAATTATTGTCCTCTCTATATGTAGCAAGCATTGTTTGTTAAAAGGGTTAAGAACAGTGTCTAATTTAGTCATCAAAAAATCCTATGACATAGGTTCTTCAAAGTAGAAAAGGCTAAAAAAAATCAGAAAAGAGACCAGAGCCAAGAAGATGTGCTGGTAATAAAGCATGCAGCTACTTGAAACAAATTCAAGATTTTAGGCTAAATACATAGCAAAATATGAAGCATATTATTACCTGGCTCAAGAGCTACCTTAGCCTGGGAATGTTTTAGCCTATCAATGAAATCTCAAAACAGTCATGCACTAGTCCATGTTTCTCACCTCACTTCCCATGCCTTTTAATTCTTCTTTGGACCCCTTTTCATATGCTACTAGAGGCTGGGTGCATGGAATTCAGACCCGGGGGGAGGGAGGGGTGTTCCTCAGCCTGGCCTGCACCCTCTCCAATCTGGGACCCCTTGGGGGATGACCAATTGCCAACAGTCAGACATCCCTCTCAAAATCTGGGACTGCTGGCTCCTAACCGCTCTCCTGCCTATAGGTCTGCCTGATTGCCCCTAACTGCTTCTGCCTGTCTGCCAGATCACCCCCTAACCACTCCCCTGCTGGCCTCATTGATGTCTAATTGCTCCCCTGCCAGACCTATCGCCTCCAACTGCCCTCCCCTTCAGGCCTGATCTCCCTTAACTACCCTCCCCTGTAGGTTGTGTCCCTCCCAACTGACCTCCCCTGCAGGCCTGGTCCCCTATAACTGCTCTCCTCTGCAGGCCTGGTTGCCCCTAACTGCTCTCCCCTGCCAGCTTCATCACCCTTAACTGCTCTCCACTGCAGGCCTGGTTGCCCACAATTGCCATCCCCTGCAGGTCTGGGTCCCCGCAACTGCCCTCCTCTTCCAACCTGGTTACCCCTAACTGATCCTCCCTGCAGACCTGATCGCCCCCAACTGCCCTCCCCTGCTGGCCATCTTGTGGCAACCATCTTGTGTCCACATGGGGGTGGCCATCTTTGACCACATGGGGATGGCCTCTTGTGTGTTGGAGTGATGGTCAATTTGCATATTACTTCTTTATTATATAGGATGGTTTTCCTCACTAAGAGTATAGGGTACCCAAATGCATAAAATGTATAAACTTCATGATGGCCACTATAATTCTAGAAATATAACAAAGCTGAAGAATAATTACTGATAGGAATGACAAACACAAGCATAACTGCAAATATCATAGATAAGAAAGGAAAAAAACAGAAAAAGTTACAATAAACTCAATATACTGAAATGTCTTGGTGACGGAAGAAACTTGATGATCTATTGGCCAACAGGAAGATTTGTAAAAAAAGAAACTAGTTTATAATTCAGGTATAAAAAAAAAGCCAAAGCGCTTTTGTACAGAGGTAGTAAGAATAGAGATCCAAAGCAACATTATTAAAGTAAAGGATATAATTGGGGATGAGTGATGAAATATTAGATAATTTCAGATAATAGAGAGAGGAAAGAGGACAATGTTAGAGGAAAGAAGGGGAAGGCTTGGAAGTAAGGAAGAGAAATAGCAGGAAGTAGAGATTTTCTCCACCTTAATAAGTCCTTGAAACAGAAATCTGTCTTAGCTATGAAGAGATCAGGATAGGGTATTATAATGAAGCTCAAATAGCTTTCTAACCTTTAAGCTAACTGAATTTTTCCCATTAAATGTATACATTTCCAAGAATTTTCTGGCAGATTAGAATCCTTAATAAAGCTCCCAACATCAACTAATAAGGAAATGGTGATCTAGTATGGGCAATCCATGAATAAATAAATAAAGAAATAAATAAAACGAGATTGGGTAAGGAAGCTAAAAAGAAAAATCTAGTGACCCTCAGAAAGGTAAAACTCTAATGAGAGGATCTAATCTAATAAAAGAGTAATATGCAAATTGACCCCCACTCCATTACATCTAAGCCACGCCCACCAGCCAATCAGAGTGACTGTATGCAAATTAATCCAGCCAAGATGATGGCCGGTAGCCACAGAGCTAGAGCATACAGGAGGCTCCCATTGTACCAGCAATGGAGGAAACTGCCTGCCTAGGCCGGCTGTAGCCTCCACTCAAGGCAACAATGTTTCAATTATAGAAGATAAATAAACCTCAGAAACCTGACTCCAGCCAGCCTCGCTGGGACACTGGGTCAATGGGAGCTGTGGCCAGCCTGCAAACAGCCATCAGCCCCTCACTCAGGCTGGCCAGGCCCCCCAAAGGGGGAAACACCCAAATTGAAGGGGCTGTGGCCACACTGTAAACAGCCATCAGCCCCTCACCCAGGCTGGCCAGGCACGCCAGCAGGTGGACATCTCCCAAGGGGTCTCAGACTGTGAGAGGGCACAGGCCGGGCTGAGGGACTACCCCCTCCCCCCCACCGAGTGCACAAATTTTTGTGCATCAGGCCCCTAGTATAATAAAAGCATAGTATGCTAATTAGACCGGACATCGAGGGAAGCCTGGGTCCCAGGTGCCAGAGGGATGCTAGTGCTGCCAGCCAGGGGAAGGAAGGCCTAGTCTTGCACAAATTTTGTGCATTGGGCCTCTAGTAAGGAGATAAAAGAAGAGGGCTAACAGTTAGTCAGGAACAGGACCATGGAGGCTGGGAGAAGCTGAACGCTGCAGACCTGAGCAAAATGCAGTCTGTTGATTGCATCACAGAGATAAACAAAAGAACCTAGAACTAGACCCAGCTAGTTGGGGATTGGAGAAAACTAAACTATACCAGGTAGAAATAGTGATGTCAGATGGGACCTGATGTGGCAGTCCTCAATTAGGTCCTTCTGCTGCAGGAACTTCAGCTTTGAAATAATTGGATATTGTGCAGAATTCTTTAAGAGGACCATTCAGAAGCCAGCAGAACATACACCAAGTCCTAGACAAAGAAGCTCGAGGGGTAGCCCGCTTTCGGCCTCCTTTCTGCTGCCTCCTACAGCAGAAGTCCATCTATCCCTCAATAAACTTTGCTTCCACTAACGGTTTTTGTCTGTAAATCCATTCTTTGGTTTTGCAAGGCAGAAACAATGAACTTAGACCCAGCCACCACATTTTGGTTTCACTAACTGGTGATATTCTTAGACAAGAGAGTATATAATTCAGAACTTCCCAAAGTTACATATGCAAAGCATAAATTTTTTCAAACATATTTACAATGTTTTTTCTAAAACAGATAAGTGAGGGAGCAGGCTGGGGGTGGGAGAATCCTTTGGTCAAATAAGCTTGTGCAACAGTGAGTTAAACAAAGTTAAAAACGTTTTGCTTTTTTGCTGGAATTCTTATATCCCAGTTTTCAATGAGACTACCTAAGAGAAGGATAGGCTATGCTATGTTTTAAAATTTAGTTCGCATATAATTTTTTCAACACCATAAAATAGACTTGGGGGAAAATGAGTGAAAACCAAAAGGGCAGATGGTTGCCTTTGTATTTAAAGATTTGTAAGGAGTGTGAACAAAGACTACCTACTGTATTCCAACAAATCTAAAATTACACTAATTATAAGCATAAATCTCATGTACCCTGAAAAAAAGATCCTGCCAATTAAGTTTTGACATGCTATCAACTGAAAATGTGTCCCGATTTTAATCAAATAACTTCAAAAAGAATATTTAAGAGGAATGATTATAAGATGTTGTATCCATTTATTGTCATATAGCTTGTCTCTCATATAACAAGATCAAATACTTTCCTACATTTTCCATTGGCATAATGCCTAAATTTGGCACACTATAGCATTGCTGCCATAGATTGCCTAATGTGTTTAGTATACAAATATCGTTGAGGACTTTGAATGTTATTAACTAGCTGGGCTTTGAGTTCCACTTTTGATTATGGGTAAATAATTCCCATCTCACAGAGATGCTAAGAGGATTTAGAGAAATAATATATGTAAAATGCCTGGAAATTAGGGAGATACTTAATATGTAAATTCTCTTCTTTTTTTTTTCTCTCAGTAATTCACCCAAGCATTTTATCATCTTGCCAGATATTTGATCTCTTCAGCCAAAATATCTTTCTGATCTTGATTTCTTGTTTAATCTTCTGTAAACATGAAGAACACCAAATCAATCCCTCCTTGCAAAATCCTTCATACAAATGAAAGTACTTTCAAACAAATATGAGCGAAATGAAGAAACAGAATCTTTCAAAAGTATGTCATTTCTAATGACTAAATTAAGGTCAAATTAATGCAATGTAAAGGAATCTAAGCAAGACAATTAATTCTTATTAAGTAAAATACCTAAGTGCTGGTTGGAGAGCAGGCCCTTATTTGAAAAATCAATATACTACTATTGTACGAACTAGTTTCTATGGAGCATAAAACACTTCTCTCATACACTGCTAAATTAGAAATCTAAAAAGAAAATTTTATTACATAATTTTTAAGGGGAAAAAGGCATCAAGAAAGAGATGTGGATAAATACAAATGACACAGAGTTCCTGAAAGGGTTTATGAAAAATCAACAAGGTAACTATAGGTCTATTCAACAGATTAAAAAAATCTTAAAGCAAAACAAAAACCTCAATACCAAAGAACAATTAAGCAAGTTGCCAAAAGACAAAATACTTTGGTGGGGTGTCAATCAGTAACACTAAGCTGACAACTGTGCCTTAATTAATTTTAAAACTGTTTCCAATTAATTAGTATAGAACACTAGAGGCTTCATGCTGCCTGTGACTCAGTGCACTGACTCATCCACCAAAACTTTTCTTACAGAAGAAATATCCAAGCACCCGCCAGGATGCAAGATCAAAAGGAAAGAAGGTTCACCAACCTTACTTAAAGGCCTGTGATAAATTTAGATGACCGAAAGGATATGAAACAACTTTCCAGAAAGGCTTAATAGTCAGAAATAGCTTGAAAAGTTTGATTTGTTAACAAAGCAATGAAAATGTATTACTTTAAAATGTTTTATAAATATATAAGGAATGCTAATTTTTAAAAATGATATATGATATAAATAATATAACCAATATTAGTGCTTAATTAAAATTCACCTATTCATCATGTGTAACTATCTCACATTTCCTAACTCCTTAACCAAAATTTAGACATAAACTAAAACCTACAATTATCATATTCATTTAGCCCATAGAAACTGTCTTATATTTTTTTCAGATTTATTTTATCCTTTGTGTGATCCAAGTTAACCTCTCTAGAATTAATATAAATGTCTTAAATGGTTCTTAAAAAAACAAACTACAAAATATAACAAGAAAGTAATTAGATTTCTTTGCTTTTATTATAAAAATTGACCTCTACCTCACTAAACATTTTATTAAACCACAGAGTTATAATATAGGCAACTATTTTTAAAATAGTTTAGAAATGCTTTTGGGTTGGTAGAGTGGATAAAGGACCAGAGAAAAGAAACATGAAAGACAACTCCCTGCAAGGAAAACAAAGAAGAACCATTATTTAGGAAATAGAATCTGGAAAAGGAGGCAATTCACAGGCCACCTTTGAAGAGCCTAGAGGGTCCAATGATAAAAATTAAAGTTAATACCAAGTCAGTTTCCAAACAAACTGCCAATAAGAGATCCATTATGCTGCAGCTGTCTACATGTACATTTTTATATCCTATTGCTAAAAAAATAAAAAACAAAAAAACAAACAACCGAGATGATTTACAAAGATAAATTAGTCCAGAAAGTAGAAAAGCAAAATGAAAATAGAGACAGAAAACATTTTAGAGTATAATTAAAATCAGTAGTAAGACTATTACTCAAAACATAGGATATAAAATGTTTATATCCTTTAATAAAGGCAGGTCAAAAAATGTATCTGAGTTTCCTAGAAGCCACTGCAAAGAGAGAAACATACAGTTATATCATTTTACATGTCCACAAAAATATTAAACATACACACAACCCTACTCCTTCAAAAGCACCTTGAAAAAATAATTTATCAGTCCTCATCAAGAAATCACAGTAAACAACCTCTTCCTCCATCCCAAGACTGAACACAAGTTTCAGAGCTGTTACTTTTAATATTCCTCAATATAAACTGAGATAAAAGTGAAGCATGATTCAGTAAAACCAAGTCTAACAGAATATGAAAGTGATATGGTCCAAGTATACTGCAATCTCTCATAAACTTTATTTTCCCCCAAACTTTTTATAAGTATTTGGTGACAGAGAATTCAAAGTCATAATCTAAGACAAGAACCTAAAGTATGGCTACTTTATGTTTTTTCTGAAGAGTATGTCTATATATTTTTACAGTAAGCCCAACAGGAAATGTGGTTGATATACACATATGAAATCTAATGATTCTAATAAGAAAGCTGCCTGAATTAAACAACTGCCTAATGAGTCTCATCACATAAAAGATAGATGGTACTTAATGGGGAAACAATGGTGAACTTGTTCCGTCCTCCTAGCGGTTAGAGTACTGAGGACCTCGTGTAATTAAATAAATAATTACAAGAATGCTAAGAACAATAATAGGGTTGACTGCCCACTGGAGAAGCACCTTGCCTGAAAATGAAATGTCAATAAAGACTTCCCAAAGAAACCATTTTCTAAGCCAAGACCTGAAGCAGGAGTTAGCTCAGAGGTTCCAGTCAACAGTGATCATAGAGCCCAATCAGTACTCCTCCAAGATCATTTTCCTTACCCCAACCATTAAATGATATAGCTACTTAAGGACCAGGATACTCTTTCAATTACTCAATGACAAGGCAAAACAGTGGAAGCCTACGGCTTCAGTTTTTACTTATGTACTTACTTACTTGATGACATAACAAAAATCACTAATTCGTCACTATTCGGAAGTGTTTCCTAACTTTCCTCTTTAGGCCTTCAAAAAAACATCTGGCTTTGTATTCCCAGTTCCATTTATAGTTTTGAGAAATGCATAATGAATTTGCATTACTTTAAAATAATTGTCATTTTAATGGACTGTGTTCCTTTGACCACAATAGTCATCACATCAGAAATAAATCTGATACATTTTTGTCTCATGCTCAGACCTCTCCTCTAAGCTCCTGAATAATATATCCAATTCTTGAAACTCCATTTTAGACATCTTAAAAGCATCTAAAAACATGCCCAACCATCTATCTTAACAGCTCCCTCTCTCTTCACCTCTTATTTAATTCTTCGCCAGATTTTGTTTATTTTAAATACAAAACCTCTCAAATCTGCCCACCCCTTTCCATCTAAACTGCCACTTCTAGTTCAAACTATTAACACCTCTTTGGATAAATTCAGTTGTTTTCTAACTGGTCTCCTTCTATCCACTATGCACAACCCATTCTTAGCCTACCACCTCTAATCTATTTTCCACAACAAAATCTAAATATTCTTTATAAAATATATGTATGTAATCTAGTTCCCACCCCCCACCCTGCTGAAAACTTTTCAATGGATTCCCACTGCTATTGAATTAAAACCAAAATCTTTAGAATAACCCTCAGGCCCAGCGTTTTCTGATCTCTCTACCTTCATCTCTTTCCATCTCTTCTTTGCCCTCTACACTTAGCCACTCTGGTCTTCTTGAGGTTTCCCAAAAGTGCTCTGTTTTCTCCCACAACAGCATTTCATGTCAGAAATGTTCTTTCCTATTCTTTAGATCTAAACTAATAAGCCTTCCCCAAGCCCCTATACTAAATCAGAAGCCTGTTACCCACACACATAGCAGTGCAAACCTCTCCTTTATGGCAACTACCACAATTGAAACTCTGATCTTATCTGTGTATATTACTTCCCAGTGCTAATTAACAAATAATCATAAATTTAGGGGCTTAAAACAATAAACACTTATGATGTCACAGCTTCTATGGGTCAGAAATGCAACAAAAGTTTAACCAAGTAGTTCTGGCTTGGGGTCTCTCATAAGGCTGTATCACAGCATCAGCCAGGGCTGCATTCATCTGATGGCTTGTTAAGGTTGGAGGATCTGCTTCTAACTTCACTCACCTGGAGTTGGGTTTGGGCAGCAGGACTTAATTCTACCCTATGTAGAACTCACCATGTTCTGATTAAGCATTCTAATGCCATGGTAATGGCCTTCCAGAGTAAGTAATCCAAGAAATAGCAAGAAAGATGCCACAATTTCTTTTCTGACCTAGCCTCAGAACTCATCCACCATCATTTCTGTAATATCTTATTGGCTACACTGATCAAACAAATTTGCTGTGGAAGGAACTACAAAAGATCAAGAATACAGGAAGTGAAGATCAATGGAAGTCACCCTGTACACTGGCTATCACAGGTGCTAACTGATCTTTTTTAAAATCTTCCCTAATATATTAACTTCAGGACCTAGCCTGAAATGACTACAGTAAACTTGAAACTACCTCCAAGTCTGATGATTAATCTGAGTCACAACTCCCATCCCCAAGATACCCTATTTCCTGCCACATTACAAAAAAAAAAAAAAAATCTATCTTAACACTATACACCTTCCTCCCACCTTTCAGCCACTATTTCCAACCCAATTACTCCAAAAGACATTTTAAAGGTGATTTTTCTAAAGAAAAACTTACAAAACTCTATAAAATTTACATACCCTAATATCTACCTTTGTCTTTTTCTTACATCAAATTACTCTCAAGTAATACTTCCTGAACAAAAAGAATTTTGTCCTTTATGACATATTTTAAGTATCACATGAAAGTTTCCATTTTGTAAGATTTAGAAGCTGCAATTAATTTCCTTGTGCATTATTATTCCAATAAGTCTGTGGACTTCCAACTTTGAGGACATGAAAATGGAAAGTTACAAAATGCACCTTCCCTTCAATCATATTGATCTTGTATTGATTTTTATAATGCAAATTAATTCAATACTTCACTCAAATAAAACATTCTAAGGTTATAATATAATGCAGTGGGAAAATAAGAGAAGTTTTTAAAATTTTATTTTTACAAAACTTTTCAGGAAGCTGTCTATGGTGACAAAAACAAGCAAACAAGTAAAAAACAACATTGTATTGTGTCAAAGATGAA
This sequence comes from Murina feae, assembly GCA_004026665.1. Taxonomy (NCBI): domain Eukaryota; kingdom Metazoa; phylum Chordata; class Mammalia; order Chiroptera; family Vespertilionidae; genus Murina; species Murina feae. The sequence continues at coordinate 33,598 of PVJC01002513.1, read as the reverse complement.
GAAATAATTCACCACATGCCACATCAAAGTAAATTTTCACAGGATAGATAACTGTAAACTCACAATTTAGGGTAAATATAAACTCAATTATAGTTTATGAAAATCTTATTTGGGAAACCCCCCACAGCATGAACAGAAAAGCAGCTGAAATTAATTTGTTAATTGATATAATGACTTCATGCTTAAGATTATTAAGGACTCATGATAACATAAGAAAAAGACATCGAGAACAAATTATTTTTCACCAGCTTAAATATAATCTAAATAGCTTCACGCTTCCTCAAGGCCCTCACGTTTCCTCACGCCCCTCACGCTCCCACGTTTCCAAAAAAAAAAAAAAAAATATATATATATATATATATATATATATATATATAATCTAAATGTATTAAGATTGAGAAACAAGATAAATTGGATTTTATGAAGTACCTAATTTTTCCTCATATGAAAATGATATATCCTATTTAATAAAAGAGTAATATGCAAATTGAGCATCACAAGATGGCTTCCCCCATGTGGTCAAAGATGGCCAGCACAAGATGGCCTGCAAGGGAGGGAAGCTGGAAGGGACCCAGGCCTGCAGGGGAGGGCAGTTGGGGGGGACCCAGGCCTGCAGGGGAGGGCAGTTGGGGGGGACCCAGGCTTGCAAGGGAGGGCAGTTCTGGGGGACCTAGGCCTGCAGGGGAGGAAGTTGTGGGGGGACCATCCTGGCAGAGAGAGGTCAGTTAGGGGCAATCAGGCCGGAAAAGGAGCAGTTAGGCAGGGGAGTGGCAATCGGCAGGTGAGAGGTTGAAAGCCAGCAGTCCTGGATTGTGAATGGGATGTCCAACTGCCCATTTAGGCTGACCCCACTGGTGGGATTGGGCCTAAATGGGCAGTCGGACATCCCTCAAGGGGTCTCAGATTGGAAAGGGTGCAGGTTGGGCTGAGGGACACCATCCCCACCCCCACTCCCATTCTGTGCACAAATTTTGTGCACTGGGCCTCTAGTATTTTAATATTAAAAAAAGTAACTTAATAAGAGATACCACCCATGCATCTCTTTATATAATAAAGAGGGAATCCTATATAATATATAATCCTATATAATAAAGAGGGAATATGCAAATGGTTGTCATGCAGCGACGCAGAACAACCTATTAGCAGGAGGGCAGGGTAGCGAGCTGCAAGCAGCTGAGAGCTACAGGAGGGTGGGGCAGCAAGCTACGAGTGGTGAAGAGGTATAGGAGGGCAAGGCAGCAAGCTACAAGCAGTGGTGAGCTACAGGAGCATGAGGCAGTAAGCTACGAGGGTACGAGGGGTGGAGAGCTACAGGAGGGCAAGCTACCTGCGACAGAACTACAAGCGGCAGTGGGCAGGGCGGCCAGCTGAGGCAAGCCGCAGGGAGCTACTCATGCGCAGGGCCTCTAGTTGTGCTATAATTACAGAGTGCCATTTAAATCAGTAACCATTACAGTGCTCCAACTCAAGACCACATCTGTTGCTATGACCTTTATAAGGCAAACAAAAAGATTTCATTTTTACAACTCTGACTTCTCTGCAGGATACCCAAAAGCAGAATAATTAATAACTAATCATAATGATTTTCATGGCATCTGCAATTCCCCCAGAAAAAACAAAGTAAAAATATATTTCACAAGGCATATATACTTCAGGAACTACTTCTAATTTTTATTATCAAAGATAAGGTTTTACGTTACAAATAAAGCTGAAAACCTTATCAAATCTCATTTAATTATTTGGGTAACCATTTTTCATGATCCTAAGTTTTTATTTGAAATGAAAATATTATTCCATATTACAAATGTCACCTAAGTTTAAACAAACACAATATCAAAATACCAGTTCACTAGACTTTAAATGTTAATGATTTAAAAGCATTACTTCTGATTGATTAGGATCACCAGAAGTCAACCGCTGCAAATAACATGATCCTCCCAAAATGACAAAAACTGATAATATTAAACGATGGTGACTGCATGAAAACTTTATCAGTGTGAACAAAAGATGAAACTGCAGTGATTCCACTGCATTTACTGCCTTTGGATATGTCTCAAGAAAATACAGAAATTCAATTACATTTTTATTCAACACACTCACTGATGGCCAGAAAAAATAGGTAGAAATAAACATTTACATGGGAAGGAACAGGCATTTGTACCTGTCTTCATGTGGGAAAGGAATGCTAGGAAATACAGTAGAAAGAAAGGAAAATGTTTATGTTCTTAAAAGAAAAATTGTGCTGAAATTATACTTTTCACCAAATCCAGTCAAGAATTATTACTGTACCAAACTACCAACTGTTAACATAACTGGCTACCAGCCATATAAGCATTAGGGTGGATGGGGGTAGGAGGAAAAAGAGAGTTAATGAAAACGGGAGTCTGAGATGGTAAAAACAAACAAACAAACAAAGAAAAAAAAAAAAAAAACAAAAAAAACCCCAGAACTTTACTATCTTGAAACACTACTTTATATCAGGATTCTACCTGAAATTTTGTTGCCAGTTAATTCCCTTCCTAACATCTCAAAGTTTTAAGTCACTGTAAAACAGTACCCTTTGTCCTTGGGTCTAATTACTCCACATCCTACTCTGTGACTCCTTTCCCCTAGCCCAGTGGTGCTCAATAGGAGTATTTGAAACTGTGTTTAGACTGAACAAAAAATTGGAGGATACTGCCAGCATTTAATGGATGAAGTACAGGAATGCTGGATGACCTTCCTGAAATGCACAGCAGGATGTTGCAAAATAACCCAAATTCTACATGGCATACAGTTCATCAAAGGGGAAAGGAGAGAAGGAGGAAAATGATCTAAGCCTGAAACCAAACTTTATTTTACATATCACTCAGTACTTACTAGAGTACACAAGAACTGAATTTTCTAGGAATGCCACTATTGTGTAAATTGAGAGAAACTTTATCAAGGATAGCTATGCATTCAGAAAATCAAATCCCAGTTTGGCAATGCCACTTTTCATATTTACTAGTAAGTGGTCAGTACAACACCCCATTGTCAGTCTACTACATGTGCAGATGTTGCATCCAAGTCATTCTGTTTATAAGTACAAACCTCTGATATGTTACAATATGTCTATCTCAAATCCAGTGACCTTCAACTCTCAGTTAGTTGCTGGACCTTTCATCAGCTCAACATATTCTAATTGAAATTTTAAATTTAGATGCTCTATCTATAACTACTCTAGTTCTTACAAGTGCACATCTCCTTATGTTCTTTTTCTCTCTCTCCCTCCTCTAACAGATCTAGTTGTTCACTATTTTATCCCTCACATTTCAAATATAAAAATAACTAGAACTATGCTCACTAATAAATGCCTACGTAGTAGTCACGCCATAATGCCCTCATGCCATTGCAGGATGGCTGTGTGCACAGTGGGCTGCAGGCTGGGCTGAGGGAACCTCCCACGCACCAGGCCACTAATCTATATTATAAAAACCCAGTGGCCCTAACACCGAAATGACCAAAGACCGTTGTGGGTGGGTGGGGCTGCAAGCATGGCGAGGCCGCATAGATTGGCAGGGCCGCACAACATCGTGCGCTGGCTTCTAGTAATTGATAGAGTGTTTACTAGGTGCCAGACACACTTTACATGTAAACATTTATTAACAAGTGTTGTGGAATTAGGATAAAATATTGTTAATTATAGCAAAAGAAGACTTAATCCTAAATACAAGTAAAAAAATTTCGTTATTGAAGGTATTAGTATAAATAATTTTCACCTTTTACTTGATCTATTCAAAACCTTTTCCTTTAAGTCTTGGGCCAATAGGTCCAGAGAAATCCAGCAGTCACCAAGCCGTGGTCTGCAGACCACTGCTGGCCCGTGAGGTCCAAAAGGTTGGCAACCGCTGGATTAGATTATATAGCCATTCATGTTCTTACTTAACACATGTACCAACTTTTCATAACCCCTCTTCTACTTCCCAAATTTTTGCTTTGATATTCAATGTACATGTTATCCAAGGTTTTCTTCTTTCTGACTTGACAGTTGCATCTAGTCTCAAGAGTTTAAATATTACCTTTGCAGTACATTCAGTCTCCATATCTAGTTCCCACCTCTAGCCTCTCATTTCTGTTAGTGGACATTTCAAATAAAAGCCTCATATCTTCCAACCCAATTGCCTATCTTTTCATCCTAGCCCCACATGAGCTTCAACTCCAGAGTCAATGCCAAATCTGACAGCATGAGAGAGAGGAAAGTATCAAAGCTCCCCATCTCCAACAAGACAAATCCCATATTCTTAGCATGCCTTAGACATCATTCATGTGAGCTTCAGCAAGTGTTGCTTTCCCATGCCTTTTTGCCTCTGCACAAATTGCCTCTGGAGATCAGGCCCCCCGCTCACGCCCCCAGCCTCACAGCCTCGCAGCCCCGCCTGGCACTGCCCCTCATCTAATCCACTATCCCAACTGCAGGGCAACTGATCAGGACTGGTCACCCACCCGGCTCCCTCAGCGCCTAGGCCCTGCCCCTCACCACTGCCACTGGTTGCTGTCTTCGGGCGATCAACAGGGTGATTGGCCTCCACTCACACCCACCTTGTCCTGGTGCTGCCCACTCACCACCATCCCACCGCATCCCCGCTCTTGTAGGGGCCTACTACTGGGGATGGCAGCGCCTCCACTGCTGCCCATTGCCAGCTGGCATCACTGACACCCACTATGTTCTGTGCCACCCCCTGGTGGTCAGTCAGTGCACGTCATAGTGAGTGGTCAAACAATCACCCAAGGGGACAATTTGCATATTAAGCTTTTATTATATAGGATTATTATGTAGGCTATGTCTGTCTCACCCAATAATCTATAAGCTCCTTTGGAGCAAAGATCACGTCTATTGTTTGTAACTACCCAGTCTATGGTATTTTGTTATAGCAGCCCAAATCAACTGAAACATACTCAGTGGGTAGTCAATAATTATTGATTAATTAGCCACGAACAAAAAACATTTTTTATTTTTATGGTTACAACTTCAAAAAGAATATTTCTGACAAAAATTAATGCATTAATAATTTATAAAAACAATTTTTAGATTTTTCCATAGGTAACTATAAACCAAGTGTGTCAAGTGAGATTTCTTGAGTGTAAATAAAAAATTGAGAATTAGAACACACTGAAAACAAAAACAAAATAAACAAAAATCTCAGAATTTTAAATGGATTCTATTTATCTTTATCCAATTGCAAAAGACTCAGAAATTCCACTAGGATGATTATTTGATAAATGTCTGGCTCCCCCAATAAATTGTAAGCTAATTATATATTCAGCATAATCAAATCAGAAGACTTTACAGGAAATGGAAAATTGGACACTAACACCTCTTTTCATTCCTGGCTTTCAGAAGGCCTAGTAACATTAAACAGAAAGGATTGAATGTTCTTGATATGAGTTTTTCAAAGAACTCATAATACTTACTTTGCATAAAACCTGAAATTTTTTTTTAATTTGTATGTTACCAATCATGCCTTTAAGCTAATGGCTCTTGGGGAAAACTTAACTGTAGAAAAATCTGGGCAGTTTCTATTACTAACATGATGTTACAAAAATATATAATAAAACAAGAAAACATTATAAAACATTTCTCTTTCATAGTTATCTCCATTTTCCCCTTTCTGAAAAATCTCTCACTTTGTATTTAAATTCTAAAGTAGTCGCTAGGAAGAGAAGTTGGTTTCATGTTCATTCATTAAAGTAGTTCACTATTTTGATCATTTTGAATGGATTAATATCAAGGCTTTCTATTTAAAAATGTTGTTTTCACATATATTGCTGAAAGAAGAAATCATCTGGGTGATAATATCCTGTACTGGTGAAAGTCTTCATAGAACCATAATGAAGATCATTTGAAAAGAGGGAGGATGACTAAGTTTGTTTTAATTCTCTAATGATTTCTGCTACACAGGAAAAGTCAAAGCAAAACTACAGAAAACAGACATGTAGTAGCAAGTTGTTGGAGAAAGACGGGAAATATACAGAGAAGATGGAAGATTGTCTGTTTCCCTTTATAGTATTAACATTGTTCCTTCAAAGCATCCTTTTACAATTTCCTTTCCTTGACACCACTCTTTCCTCTATCTTCATGTCTAAACCTCAGTCACTTAATGGCTGTACCCAATTTACCCTATACTTTTTAAAAATATATATTTTATTGATTTTTTACAGAGAGGAAGAGAGACGGATAGAGAGTTAGAAACATCGATGAGAGGGAAACATCGATCAGCTGCCTCCTGCACATCCCCTACTGGGGATGTGCCTGCAACCAAGGTACATGCCTTTGACCAGAATCGAACACGGGACCCTTCAGTCTGCAGGCCGATGTTCTATCCACTGAGCCAAACTGGCTAGGGCTATCCTATACTTTTCTATGAGCAATTTATCTCCCTCTCTTGTTATTATAACTATACTAGGGACCCGGAGCACAAAAATTTGTGCATTCGGGAGGTCCCTCAGCCCGACCTGTGCCCTCTCACAGAGTCTGGGACCCCTATGGGGATGTCCACCTGCTGGTGTGCCTGGTCAGCCTGGGAACGGGCCTGAGGGCCGTTTTCAGACTTTCAGGCTGCCACAGTCCCTTCAGGTTTTGGGCTCCTATTGGGGTACCTGGCCAGCCTGGGTGAGGGGCTGATGGCTATATGCAGGCTGGCCAAGTCCCCCAGTGGTGTCCCTCACCCCATTGGGGTGTGGCCAGCATGGGTGATGGGCTGAGGGGTATTTTCAGACTTTCAGGCTGCCCACAGCTTCCACTGACCCAATGTCCCAGCAAGGCTGACTGGAAGCAGGTTCTGCGGTTTATCTTCTATAATTGATACACTGTTCCTTTAAACCGAGGCCTAGGCAGGTAAGGAAACCTCCTCTCTGGTTCACCTCGTGGCTTCTATAATTGAGACACTGTTGCCCTTAGAAGTCAGGCCTGGCCTGCTGTTTGCTTCAGTTTCCGAGGCTTCTGATTGAGACAATGTTGCAGACATATTGTTGCCTGGAGTCAGGAGACACCCAGGCAGCCTGCAAACACTTTTACTCCTGCTGCAAGGAAAACTGCCTGTTTACTCAGCTCCGTGAGTGCTGGCCTCCATGTTGGCTGGGCTAATTTGTATATAGTCGCTCTGACTGGCTGGTGGCTTAGGCGTCCCAAAGGGATGGTCAATTTGCATATTATGCTTTTATTATATAGGAAGGTCTTCTTGGTAGAGTGAAAGATCAATCTTGGAATAAACCAGTGAGCTAACCAATGAGTTGTGATGTGATGGCAAAGGCAGCATAATGTGCTCTGGATGACTGAGCATTGACATAGTCCCTAGTGTTCTGTGGAGGCTAGTGATATCTTCTCTAAGGACAAAACCCAACTGGCCAACCTATGGAATTAAGGGGCCTGGTACAGGTTCTGAAGATCCTGTAGGCCAACACCAGACACATAAGAACTAACACAAATAATCTAGAGGGAAAAGCACACCAGATAATCAGATTACTAGCTAGAACCATTTAATTCTAACCCATAGCATTTATTATTACATGATTCCATTAGAACAGAAACACTGGAAATATTTCCTGTCCTTTCTACAGGTAACATGATACTTTGTACAAAACGCTGAGATTAGTGCTAATGAAAAGCACCAACAATAATATATGAAAGTGCTCTGCAAACAGTAAAATCTTATACAACTCTTTATTGTTATTATTAATAATATTCTTCCCAGCATACATTGGCCTCATGTGGAAAATCCTCCATCTTTATGAATACATTCAATATTCAGAGTTAATTTCTTTTGCTTTCAAGAAAGAAAAAGTACAACAAAAGAAAAACTTAGGCACTTAATGGGAATTTAATTATAAACATAGAAGAAATACTGTATGCCACAAAGAGAAGATAAATAAGACAAGGATAAAATATATGTTTAAATTAGTATATGTAGTGATATAACATCTCATATATCAGAGACCTAAAAAGCCAAGTATATAATGTTTATAAAGAACCAGAAAGAGAAAATAAGTTGCTAAAAAAATGTACATAAACACTTTCTAAGACAACACTCATCAAAGTAAATAAAATCTTTAAATGCATATTACCTCCTGGTAAATGGTATTTGTTTTACCCAAAGGAGACAAAAACAAGCACACATAAAGAACAAGTAAGAGAGAAAGAATTCACAGAACATTACAACAAGATGATTCACCATAAAGCTTTGAAACTTGGTTTATTATAAAATAACATTTTAAGTATGCTACTTACAGCTCAATAATAGTTTGTTATATGAGGAGAAGGTAGAGAAGAACAGTAAAATAAAATGTTATGAGAACTCACAAGGTCAAGGTACACTCCCTACTTCTCTTAACAAAAAATAATATGGAACTTAGAAAAATAGAAAAGACAGAACCACTGGGCTTAGACTCTTGTAATAACTATGATTAGACTATTGATCAGGGACTAGTGCTGACCTAAATAAAGAGTAACCAGTACCCAAGATGACTCATGCAAATGTGCTTTGTGAACAGTAAGCCTCGCTTGTATGAGATTCCCTCACAGATTGGACCTGTTTTCTTCCTGGATCTCTATTTAATGAACTAGAAAAGCAGCTCTTAAATAAATTAAAAAATTTAGTATATATGTCTGACTTTTAGACATAGAAGATCATTTTTCATAACTATGGAACCACATTTAATTGACTTGTATTTGGGCCAGTGATTTGTAAAACTATAATATCTTTTTTAAGTTAAAATTTTTAAAAATAAAATCCTATACTACTCTATATTGTTATTATTAATATTTTATTAATTTTTCATAGCAAAAATAAAGTAGAAATTCAGCTTCTGGATGACAAAAATGACCAAATTATAATTTAAAAGACACTGGAAAGTCAAAAGAATCAAATAAGTTATTGGTCTTATTTATCCATGTCCTCTATTTATAATTTGCTTCTAAACTCTGATGAAGAGAATTACATACAGTTTCAAAAATACATTAATTCCCTGGCAGAAAAGCAAGAATATTCTCATGGATGCTAAACTCACTGGAAAGGGTAAGTATACATTCAAGAAAAACACTGCGATTATTTAAAAATGCAATATAATAATTAGTATAATTATATATAGTTGTTTATATATATGTAAAATAAATATTTTAATAGTACTATATCATTGTGGAAAAATAAGCATGAACATGTTATTGTCCTTTTTAGTTATAAACAATGCATTCACTTCTAAAACTTTAAGCAGCTGTTAAATTATATAACATTAAAGGCATAATTGAGTAGATATGCAAAGTTTGTTTCTGGGTTCTCTATTCTATTTCATTGGTTTATATGTCTGATGCTATGCCAGTACTACAGCTTTGGTAATTATAGCTTTATAGTAACTTTTGAAATCAGGAATTAGGAGTTTTCCAGGTTTGTTTGTTTTTCTTCTTTATTAATTAAGGTATTACATATGTGTCCTTAACCCCCAGTGCCCCCTCCATTCCCCTGCTCATGCCCTCACACCCTGGTGTCTGTGTCCATTGGTTATGCTTATATGCATGCATACAAGTCCTGTGGTTGACTTCTTCCTCTTACCCCCACCCTACCTACCTTCCCTCTGAGGTTTGAAGGTCTGAGCAATGCTTCTCTGTCTCTAGATCTGTTATTCTTTCTCAAAACTGTTTTGATTATTCGGAGTCCCTTGAGATTCCATATAATTTTCAGAATGGGTTTTCTATTTCTACAGAAAACATCATTTGGATTTTGATATGGATTCAGTGAAACTATAGGTCATTTTTGGTAGTATTAACATTTTAACCTTATTAAAAATCTAAACCATGAATATGAGATGTGTTTAATTTTTATGCCTTCTTTAATTTCTTTCAGCAGTATTTTGTAGTTACTGTACAAGTCTCTCACTTTGATTAATTTCTAAGCATTTTATTATTTTTATGCTATTACAAATAAAATTGTTTCTGTAGTTTCCTTTTCAGATTATTGATTATGTGTAGTAAATTCTGTACATATACTTTGTATTTGCTACATTACTGGACTAATTTATTGGTTCTAGCATTTTTTATGTGTAAAATCTATACAGATCACATCATCTGCAAATAGAACATTTTACTGCTTCCCTTCCAATTTAAATGCCTTTTCCTAGTTTTATTTGCCTAATTGCTCCAAATACAGCTTCCAGTGCTATGTTGAATAGAAGTATTGAAAGCAGGAATTTTTGCTCTGTTTATAATCATAGAGGAAATGCTTTCAGTTTCACCATTGAGTTCAATATTTTTACTATGGATTTTTTATATGAGATTTTCTTAAGTTGAGGTAGTGCCCTTCTATTCACAATTTGTTCAGTGTTTTTATCATGAAAGGATGTTGAGTATTGTCAAATGTTTTTCTGCTTAATTGAGATGAGTATGTTATTTTACCTTTCATTTTTTTGATGTGGCTTATTACCTTTATCAAATATTTTATGTTGAACTATCCCTGCATTCCAAAAATAAATCCCACTTGGTCATGGTGTATAAGCCAACAGGTTTAGAACTTTATCATAAGATTTTTGATTATTATTCAATCTCATTATAATTTATAAGTATATTCAAATTCTTTTATTTCTCCATGATTTAGTTGTAGTAGGGTTTATGTTTCTAGGACTGTGTTTTTTTATCTAGGTTATCCAACATGTTGGCATACAAATTCTCATATAATCCTTTCTATTTCTGTAGAATTGATAGTAATATCCCCATATTCAATTTAGTAATTTGAGTCTTCTCTCCTTTTCTTAGTCCATCACAATAAGATTGTCAACTTTGTTGATTCCTTCCATTTGGTTTTGTTGGTTTTCTGTTTTTCTACTCTCCATTTCATTTACCTCTGTTCCAAGATTAATTTGTTCTTCTTTATCTAGTTCTTTACATTTTAAAGTTAGGTTGTTGATTTGAGCTCTTCCTTGTTTTATATATATACTAGAAGCCCGATGCACAAAAATTTGTGCACTTGAGGGGGGGGGCTCAGCCTGGCCTGTGCCCTCTCACAATCTGGGACCCCTCAGAAGATGTCCACCTGCTGGCTTAGGCCTGCTCCCCAGGGGATCAGGCCTAAACTGCAGTCAGACATCCTTAGCTCCGCTGAGGAGGCAGGAGAGGCTCCCACCACCACCGCTTTACTGGCAGCCATCAGCCTGGCTTGTGGCTGAGCAGAGCTCCCCCTGTGGGAGTGCAATGACCACCAGGGGCAGCTCCTGCATTGAGAATCTGCCCCCTGGTGGTCAGTGTGTGTCATAGTGACCAGTCATTCCCAGTGGTTGTGCTGTTAGGGTCAATTTGCATATTACCCTTTTATTACATAGGATGAATTTAATTGATATATTTATGGTAGTTTGAAATATATACATATTTAAAGGATTTTAGAGAGGAAGGGAGAGTGAGAGAAACATCAATGATGACAGAGAATCACTGGTTGGCTGTTTTTCTTATTTTTTTAATTTAACTATTTATAGCAAAAAATTTTAACATTTATTGCTTTTGCTAATGTCATAAGTTTTGTTATGTTGTGTTTTTGTTTTCATTTGTCCTTAAGTATATTCTAATTTCCCTTGTGTTTTCTTCTTTGAGCCACTAAGAGTGTATTGTTTAATTTGCACAAATGTATGAATTTTCCAGTTTCGTTCTGTTACTGATTTCTAATTTATACCATTATGCTCAGGAAAAATACTTTGTATATCTATCTTTAAAATCTATTGGAAGTTAATTTGTGGCCTAACATATGGTCTATACTGAAAAATATCTAATGTGCACCTGAGACAAATATGTATGCTGTTGTTGCTGTGTAGAATATTCTATGTAGGTCTGTTAGATCTAGTTGGTTTATTGTGTTTTATAAGTCCTCTATTTCCTTATTTATATTCTGCCTGGTTGTTCTATAGACTATTGTGAGTGGGGTATTGAAGTATCTAACCATTATTGTAATACTATTTCTCCCTTCAATTATGTAAGTTTTTGTTTCATATATTTTCCTGGTCTGACCTTATATTTATGCATCTAATGGTTACATTGATAATAGTTATATCTTCTTGCTATATTGAACCTTTAATTAATATATTTATTAATATATAACATCCTCTTCTAATTTTATTAAAATTCTCTTTCCATTGCTATTTAATTAAAAATTAAGCTGAGATTCTAGGAAGACTGTTAAAAAGAAAAAAACTTAACATTTCATAATTATCTGTGTGTATCCAAATTGTGCAAAAGAAAAAAAAATACTGATGCTGATTACAAAGCACCTCAATGTTCTATGATTAACTTTGTAACAAGTAAATTACATAAACAAAGTTATGCTATATAACACCGTTTTTTATCTGTTTTATATTTGAGATGGATCGTTTATTTGAGAGAGGAGGATGGAGAAAAATAAAACATAGGTGTTAACTAGGGGATTCTAAGAGAAAAGGAAGAAAATTCTAGACTCTACCAATATTCAGAATTTTCAAGTAAAATGTTTTACTATTAAATTATTCACTAATATTTAATAGCATTAGTCATTAGAGTCAAATCCAGCATTGTTCACACCTGCTGGAGAGAGCCAGCTACACCAAATACACTCAGTGACATCAGGATGGCAGCTTGAAAGGGGCCATACTAGAAATATAGAAATCATGGAAATCTGCAAACAAAATAAATCAGGGATTTTGTCTTTTTAAATCCACACCCTCTCCCGGCTCTCAGCAAGGTGTTAGGTTATACCAGAGCAACACTGGAAATATCACGGTCCAGAAGGTATTTTGATACAAAGGTCACTTAAATAGCTACATGATTTTTTAAGACAGAAACATTTTTCAAATAAAATAAAATGTAAAATGAAAATTTGCTTCAAAGAGGACTATAAAACATAACAGAAAGGAGCTCTTCCTGTACGCTCCCTGAGATAACCTCTAAAAATACTTCGTTATTGCTCGATTCAGAAAACTGCACAAAATCATTTAAATCAAGAGGTTCAGATTTTCGTTTTAAGAAAGCTCAGGAAACTGCCCAGGTCATCAAGGGTATGCCCAACTGGAAAGCCACCAGTATCTTAAGGATGTCGCTTTACAAAAGCAATGTGTGAGATTCCATTGTTACAATGATGAAGTTGGTAGGTGTAGGGCAGGATACAGAGTTGGTGGCCCAAAAAGAGTTTGCTGCACATGCTTAAAAATGCAGAGAGCAATGCTGAACTTAAGGATGTAGATGTAGATTCTGGATCATGAACACACCCAGGTAAATAAAGTTCCCCAGATTTGGCGGAGAACTTAGAGACCTCACGGTCAGATTAACCCATACATAAGCTCTCCCTGCATGTTGACATAATCCTTACTGAAAAAAAGAGTAGATTGTTCCTAAACCAGAACACGAGTTTACACAGAAAAAAAAAAAGACATATACACACACATACACACACACACACACAAGAAAAAACTAAATCTAGAAAATCTATTCCATCTGAAATTTTAATAGTTCTTTCTTTAAAATTGAATGCATCACTCTACAGGTGCTATAGCACTGGTTCTATCTCTTAGAAAAGACCCTAACTTTTTCAATAACTTGAGTTAAAACAAAATAAATTAAACTCCTCTTCTCTGTTATCAATCAACTTTAAATATTTAAAGAGAGCAAACATATAGTCTCAGGATTTTCTCATTTATGTTTACTCTCCATTAAAGATTATAAAGATTTTCAAGCAAAACAACTAAAATACTGCTAATGATCTTTTTAGAAAATCCATTATACAGAGTACAATAAATTTTTTACAAAGAAAATAATCATATATGATATCATGAGAACTTTGGCAAATGTAATAATGATAAAGAATTAATGCTAGAATAGTAAAGTAGATAAGATACTATACATACTTTGAATATTTATAAATACAACCATACAACCTTGGCCTGATGTTTGTCATAACCTATTTTGCATCAGTTTAGATCAGTTCACTTTCTCTGCCCTAGTGTCTGTTCCTTCACCAGGTTTTTTAATTACTTCATCAGACTGTGCCTGCCATTCTGAGGCTGGAATCATAGGAAAGTCGTGGGCCTGAGTAGGTTCCTCAGTACCCAAGGACATTCCTTTTATTGGTGTCTCCAGTTTATTTAGACTTTTATATATTCACTTAAAAATCATTACAAACTAACCATATTGTAGACCTTGTACTAGGCAATGAAGATATAATGGCAAATAAGATAAATAGGTTCATGATTTCATGGAGAGCATTCTGCTGCAAGAGATGTCATTGAACAAATAATCTCATAAAAATTACAATTATAAATTATTGTAAATGCTATGAAAGAAAAATATATGACTCCATGAATGTGTAACAGAGAGACCCACTTTCTCTGGAAACTCAGAAAAAGTTTCCCTGAGAAAATTAAATTTGATTCAAGACCTAAGGGATAGTGATGAGGAGAGTTCCAAGCAGAGAAAGGAGTACTTTTCCACTTCCAGACACACTGGCTCCTTCTTTGCTGAAATTTTTATTTCTATATTTGCTGTCTCTTGCCATTTTTCTCTTGAATTTTATTGTAGTAGCTATCAATCCTGACCTCCTATCCCCATAATAATAACAGCAAATGTTTGTGGAACACATACTACTTGGAAGATAATACTCTAAGCAATGTATATACACAAACTCATTTAATCCTCATAGTGACTATACTGAGGTAGGTTATATTTCCCCAATTTATAGATGAGGAATCTGAGGCATAACCATGCGAAGTTACTTGTCTAAAATTACGAAGCTGCTGGTACTAATCTTGCATGTTCCCTATCTCCTTCATAACTTATCACTCTAAGTCACCAAGCTAATTAGCACTACCAATGGAAAAGAATACCAAATCTATATCCTCCAAACTGTCACCATCTTCAGTTAGGCTGGATCATGCTTATTTTCTCTAGTTTTCAGAAATTAGGAATAAAAAAAATGACCACAGTAGCCTACATTCAAACATCTCCAGGAACAAGAAAAATGTTCTAAGAAAAGGTAATACATTCTTACAAAGTGATTGATTCAGAAAATGCAATAATAAAAATTGGTCAAGGAGAAAGAATTATATTTATTTAATTCCTTCTGTACCTCTCAAGGGAGATGAAGATGAGTTTTTTTTTCTTTTAAATCAATCTCATAAATGTTTTGCATGTATTTGCAAAGCTAAAATAATATATAGTAAATTGGCTAGGATGCAGAAGAAACTCCCCAAATCAATTCTTTTCTTCAGGTAAGCATTTTTTTTTTTTAATTTTTTTAAGGAAAGAAATTACTATTAGGTGACCAAGGCCTCACTCAAAACTATATCTAGATTTTTTTTAAGTTCCTGTTATGACCGAAAGTTTAATTTACAATTCACCATTGAAGGTGATGTGAAAAACAGTAATTAAGTGGGCGATTGATACAAGTGAGTGTGTGACTCATCACTTGCAAAGGAAAATGACTTTGGGGGAAAGGCTCAGGAAGAGCAAAAGCAAATAATGGATTCTGCAAGAAATGCAGACGTTTCTTGTCCAAGGACTGTCACCAGCTCTTTATTACTTGAAGATTAAGGGAATAGTGAATAAAGCTGTCTGCCAGACAGCAGAGAAGGTAAGAAATAACATTGTCTCTCAATGTACCTCACATAAAAGAATTCAGAAATACATTCATAAAATTAAACTTTATATTAAAAGTTACTAGAAAACCCAGCTCAAATCTGAACAATGAAAATGTCAAAATAAAACAACATTACATTAGTCAGGAACTTGAACAGAA
Organism: Murina feae; assembly: GCA_004026665.1. Lineage (NCBI taxonomy): Eukaryota > Metazoa > Chordata > Mammalia > Chiroptera > Vespertilionidae > Murina > Murina feae. The sequence continues at coordinate 17,849 of PVJC01002513.1, read as the reverse complement.
TGAAACAACGGGGTAGGTCAAGTTGTAGACTGTCCATAATTTTATTCCACTTTGTTTTAGAAAAACCACAGATCCAATACTGATTTAGTAGGAGACTTAGTGGCATTTGTTTGTATTTGGTTGTTTTTCTGCTTCATGTTTCATTGTAAAATAAATTTGTCTTTTACTATTAGGTTTCACCAAATGTATGCCATTTCTTTCTCATTCCATAGGTCAAATACAAGCCATTAATTGAGTTTTACTTCTTTACTAACTGCCATATATATATATATAAAATGTCTATAATAATAAAAGTGTAATATGCTAATTAGACCAGACATCTGAACGACCTTCCAAGTGTCATTCCAGACGTCCTTCCAGTTGAAGCTGCAGCAGCAGGGGCCAAGGCAGAGGTGATTAGGGGCAATCAGCAGGCAGGCAAGCAGTTAGGGATGATCAGGCAGGCTGAGGGACCACCACTATGCATGAATTTCATGCACCGGGCCTCTAGAATCATATAATAGAGGCCCAGCATGAGAAATCATACGGCCCTGCCCACCCGCACCTCGCCATGCTTGCAGCCCCACTCACCCACCTCACCACAACCACCGTGCTCACAGCCCTGCCCATCCACGCGTACCTCACCATGCCAGCTGCGCCTCCGCCCCCTCCCACCTTCCCCCCCCGCCCCCCCCCCTTCCCCCGGCTTGCCACTGCCAGCCTTGCTGCAATCGGAGCCTATGGGCTGCAGAGGGAGGGACTGAGAGGCGCTCCACACATTCCTATGTTCTGGCCACTGGCCTTATATAACATAGATATAGATATTTACATATACTTTATTAAAAACAACATTTAGGTAAGGATATTGTTATCCTTGCATTATGAATCTTAAAGACAATGAAGAGAATTTCATTTTGATGAAGTCATATTTAACAGGTTTATCCAACTTAATTTTTTAACTTAATTCTTTAATTTACGTTTTCATGTGTATTGTAGAGTTCCTACTATGGATGTGACAGCATGGCACTGGATGTTTAATACATAGTATCTATTTAAGAATACTAGGTTTATTTTGTTATATACTGCCTGAAGATAACGGAACAGAGTATTGTTGTAAAGTGACCTAAGTTATTTGACTGATGAGCTTATACATGAGCAACATCCAGCGATTCTAGCACACCTTATGCATACAGCTCAGAACTTAGTTCATGAAGACTGTGTGATCTAATCTGAAGAAGTCTCAAAAAAAATTAAGAGCTCTGTGAGTGCATGATCACACATGCGTGTTAGATAACAGATTCAAACTTGGGCAGTTTAATTAAAGAAGCAAGGCATAACTTTTAAAATGAAAATGATTAATATAGATAATAACAGTAGTTTCTAGAATAGATCATATTTCTGAAGTCAGCAAGATAAAAATTATCAGCTTTAATTATAAGTAACATTTGAAAAAAAATTTACTATAATAAAGATTTTTTCCCCCATTTGTAAATATGCTTAATTTTCAGGAGGTTTCTAACTTTTTGTTTTTGGCTGTAATATCACCTAACATTTATGTGATCTGTTTATAGATATTAAAGCATTTTCATATTTCAGACCTTATATAATCCTGCCAGCAATAGTATAAGTAACTCAGGTGTGATTATTAAGATTATGTATTAATATTAACACTATGGGTGGTATTAATACCAGATAGTCAAACATAAGTTTCTGGGTATTTTTCTGTGAAAGTGTTTTGTTTTGTTTTTAAATGAGGTTAACATTTAAATTCTTGGATCTGGTAAAGCAGATTACCCTCCATAACATGGGTGGATCTTATCTAATCTAAGGGGAAGCTTTAATAGAGCAAAGACTGACTCCTGGAACAAAAAGTTCTGCCAGCAAACTGCCTTTGCACTCAAAATGCAACACTTACCTGGGTCTCCAGACTGCCAACCTACTATGCAGATTTTAGACTCATTAACCCGCTATAATCATGTGAATCAATTCCTTAAAAATAAATAAACAAGTCATTCTCTCTTTCTCTCTCTCTCTCTAGATACACACACACACATACGCTCTCTCTCTAAGAAACAGGAATTCAGATCTTTACCTTTGTCTCCAGTAATTCCTGAAAAGATGCTAAAATTCTCAAGGAGATGAAAAGTAGAATTCAGTTTCCATACATTACCACTTAGCCAGTCTAATGTTCTTTTTCTTTTAAAATACTTATCTGACAAAACTAATCAGCTCTGAAAAACAGTTTGGCAGATCCTCAAAAAGTTAAGCATAGAGTTGTCATATATTTCATGCCTAGGTATATACTCAGGAGAACAGAAAACATATTGTCCACACAAAAAGCTGTACATGAATGTTCATAGCAGCAATATTCACAGTGAAATGTGAAAACATAAATGTCATAAGTTGAAGAATAGATTTTTTTTAAAAAGTAGTACATCCATACAACAAAATGATTCAGGGATAAAATGAAATAGAGATACATGCTACAATGTAGAGGAATCTTGAAAACATGCTAAGCAAAAAAAGGCAAATGCAAAACGTTACATATTGTACAAATCTATTTATATCAAAATAGAGGCCCAGTGCATGTATTCATTCGTGCACCAGTGGGGCCCTCAACCTGGCCTGAGCCCTCTCGCATTCCGGGACCCTTGGGGGATATCAGACTGCAGATTCAGCATGATCCCCGCAGTTGGGCTGAAACCAGCAGTCCGACATCCCCAAGGGATGTAGCAGTGCTTGAAGCAGCAGGTGGCTGGGGAAAAGTCTGAGTTGGGGCGGGCACTGCACCGCTCCCACTCATCCTGGTGCCGCTGTACCTGTCAATGCTTGGTGGCACTGCCACGAAGACGGGAGAAGTTCACACCACCGCAGCTGCACTTGCCAGCCATGAGCCCGGCTTGTGGCTGAACAGCACTCCCACTGGAGGAGTGCACTGACCACCAGGGAGCAGCTCCTACGTTAAGTGTCAGCCCCCAGGTGGTCAGTGCGCATCATAGCTACTGGTCAAGCAATAGACCAGTCACTTAGGCTATTATACTTATACTAGGGGCCCGGTGCACAAAAATTTGTGCACTCGGGGGGTGGGGGTCCCTCAGCCCGGCCTGTGCCCTCTTGCAGTCTGAGACACCTCGGTGGGGGATATCCACCTGCTGGCATGCCTGGGCAGCCTGGGTGAGGGGCTAAGGGCCATTTTCAGGCTGCCCACAGCCCCTTCAGGGTTTGTGCACTGGGGGGTGGGAGGGCTGGTGAGTGCAGGCCTGGATGTTTCCCACCGGAGGGCCCACGATCGCACACGCCTGGTGGGGCCCCACCACTGAGAGGACACACCTGGCGCAGAGCTGCGTGGCGAGCCAGGGGGGGACGCTGGTGCAGGATCCCTTGGTGGGGCCCTGCTGCTGAGCAAACACACCCGGGGTGGAGCCGGGCAGCAGACTGGCTTCGGATTCTCCACACTGTGCAGCAGACGCTCCCGCAAGCCCTGTGGAGGCCCCTGGGGGGCGGATGAAGGTAGCGGAACCTGGACGGGTGCTCCCGCACGCCCCTGAGGAGGCCCCCAGGGCACAGCCAGGCAGCAGACTCAGGACAAGCGTTCCTGGACACCCCTCGGAGGCCCCCAGGGGGCGGAGCCAGGCAGTGGACCTGGGACAGCTGCTCCTGCAAGCCCCGTGGAGGACCCACTCTCCCGCACGCCTGGTGGAGACCCCCAGGCAGAGCCAGGCAGTGGATCCGGGACGGGCGCTCCTGGATGCCCTGAGGAGGCCCCAGGCCGGACCCCCTGCCCCCACTGAGCTGACACACCTGGCATAGCTATGCCGGCCACAGAGGCTCCCAGTGCAGAGCTGCCCTGCCAGCTTCCATCTTGGCTGGGTTAATTTGCATATAGCCGCTCTGATTGGCTGGGAGGCATGGCTTGGCTGGTGGGCGTGGCTGTGAGCAGAGGCTTAGCCAGCCTAGGCAGGCAGTTGCAACAGAAGCCTCTGGTTTGCTCTAGCTCCATGGCTGCTGACCTCCATCTTGGCTGGGTTAATTTGCATACAGCCACTCTGATTGGCTAGTGGGCGTGGCTGTGAGCAGAGGCTCAGCCAGCCTAGGCAGGCAGTTGCAACAGAAGCCTCTGGTTTGCTCTAGCTCCATGGCTGCCAGCCTCCATCTTGGCTGGGTTAATTTGCATATAACTGTTCTGGTAGGCTGGGAGGCGTGGCTTGGCTGGTGGGCATGGCTTAGGTGTCTCAGGTAACAGTCAATTTGCATATTACTCTTCTATTATATTAGATAGATATCCATATTAGGCAAATCCATACAGACAAAAAAATAGATTAATGGTTGCCAGAAGCAAAAAAAAAAAGGCAGGGATGGATGGGGTGGGAGGGGAGGACAATAGCCCAGTCTGCATGGCTCAGTGGTTGAGTGATGACCTATGAACCAGGAGGTCAAGATTCAATTCCCAGTCAGAGCACATGTCCAGGTTGCAGGGCTCAATCCCTAGTGTGGGGCATGCAGGAGGCCAACTATCAATGATTTTCTCTCATCATTGATGTTTCTATCTCTCTCCCCCTCTCTGAAATGAATAAAAATATATTTTTTTAAAAATTTTTTAAAAGGAAGACAATAGAGAGTGAATACTTTCAGGTATGAAGTTTCATAGTAAAGTGATGAAAACATTCCTAAATTAGGCAGTGGTGATCATTGCAAAATTTTGTGAATATGTTAAAATCCATTGAGTCACACACCTTAAAATAGTGAATATTAAGATAAGCAAATTATATTTAAATTTAAAAATAAAAACAAATCAACTCACCTGCCCTTTTTGTGGTGCCAAACAACGAACAACTTCATCCACCATTACTGGAATGTGTCGTTTACTCGTAGCTTCAGAATCTCTGTCTTGTGATCTGTGAAACTCATGAGCTCCAGCTTGATCTGTTTGTTCCTGGGCTTCATATTCATCATATCTTTCTGATGTAGCATGTATCCTTTTTGGCCAGACACCTAAATTAAATATGCCAGCTTCCAACCAACATGAAAGACATTCTTTATAGGTTCTATGAAAGTATGGATAGCGAAGCATTCTGTAGGTCAACAATCTAGAAAAAAAAATTTAAATATCATGATTGTTGGATTTTTTAAAAGGATGTTATAATACTTGGGAAAAGCAAATACTATATAATATTTACCACACAAAAATGTATAAGACTCATCATCTCAAACAAGGGTGAGTGACTAATCTCCTTATACAAAGCAAGAAACCTAAAACAATTTAAGAAACAATCTGAGCTCTCACTGGTTTGGCTCAGTGGATAGAACATCGGCCTGCAGACTGAAAGATCTCAGGCTCGATTCCGATCAAGTGAATGTACCTTGGTTGCGGGCATATCCCCAATAGGAGGTGTGCAGGAGGCAGCTGATCGATGTTTCTCTCTCATCAATGTTTCTACCTCTCTATCTCTCTCCCTTCCTCTCTGTAAAAAATCAATAAAATGTATTAAAAAAAAGAAACAATCTGAAAATGTAATTTTTAATGTAGCCTAATAAGCCCCAAAACCATTAATGTTTTAACCATCAGAAATGTGAAAATTATTTAGTTGTCATTTTTCTGAAATATACTTTTTTGAATTTTAATAGAGTCTAAAGAGCAAGTTCAATGCATTAGAACTGTTTATTTGAAAAAGTTATCTGGATGACTAAATGGATTATAAATATTGTCCTATGTTAGGTTTAGGTGGTCTTTTATTTCAAGCTCTTCTATTTGTTTTTCTCATAATACCAAGATTTCATCTTCAATTTAACTTTGAGAAAGCATCCCTGGAAAAAGACTATTCGTGAACATCTAAAAATAAAGGGAGGTGTTCAGTGTCCCACAGAAGTAAAACTCTCACAGTTTTGCCATGAATACTCTCTGAGATCATGTCACCATGATCTATTTCATGAAGTACTTTTCAATCTAAATTATCCTATCTAATAAAGAGGTAATATGCTAATTGACCCTCACACCATCGCAAAGATGGCATCACCCACAGCCAATAAGGAAGGAATATGCTAATTAACTGCCTCACCCTCAAAGATGGCAGTGCCCACAACCAATTAGAGGATATGCTAATTGACCTCCCCACCCTCAAAGATGGCAGCTCCCACAGTCACAAGATGACAGCGCCCAGACCCTTAAGCTCCGCTGGGGCGGCAGGCACAAAGCAAGGCCAGGCCCACCTCTAGGCAAGCCCAGCCACTCCGCACACCTGCCTCCAGAGTCTCCCAGTCCTCTTAGTCCCCCAGCCCCCCAGGGCCAGCCCAAGGCACAGGCAAGCCTCAGCTGTAGGCTGCCCAGCTACCAAGGGCCAGCCCGAGGTGCAGGAAACCAGGGCTGGCTGAGGCTTGCACCAGCAGTGGCAGCAGCAGAGGTGTGATGGGGCATCACCTTCTCCGATCACCAGTTCGCCTCCCGCCCCTGTGGGCTCCTGGACTGTGAAAGGGGACAGGCCAGGCTGAGGGATCATCCTCCAGTGCATGGATTTTTTATACTAATAATAGGGGAATATGCAAATTGTCTGGGGCACCATCACAGTAACAGTAATGACCAGCAGGCTGTGTTGGGTGACCAGGCCAGTAGGGGGGTTAGTGAGGGACAACCAAACAACTGAACAGCAGGCTGCGTGGGGTGACCAGGCAGGCAGGCAGGTGAGCAATTAGGAGCCAGTGGTACCAGATTGTGAGGGGGATGTCTGGCAGTAGGACATCCACTGAGGGGTCCCGAATTGGAGGAGGTGTAGACTAGGCTGAGGGGACCCACCCCACTATGCACGAATTTCATGCACTGGGACTCTAGTAACTTTATAAACACTAAGCTGAGTAAACTTTGCCATACCATAACCACCACTGCTTTAATTATCAGTCCCTTGCCCTTAAAAAAAATAAATAAAAATAAAAAGTTGATACATCCTTCACTTTTTCATACTTACTCTATTTTATTCTGCAATATGTAATTCTTTAAAACACAGAAGGAATTTAAGTGTATTAATAGATCTTTTAAAAACATGTTTTTTTACTCAATTGGTTGTAAACAACACTTTTGATGTGACATACTTCAGTAAATAACAAACTAACACAACTCTCCCTTCCTCATGGAATATGAGTCATTTAATTTTGTAGCCACAAAATTAGATGTGCACTAGGTGCATAATGTTTTCTGAAAAGAAAAGAAATGGATGGATAAATTCCAGATTCTACAGAATTAACATTTTTATAAAAGTTAGCTTTAGAAAATTTCACTTGTCTAACCAACCTTACAAAAAAAAGTTCCTCAAAATACTTAAAAAAAACATAAATCCCACTTAAATATGCCTTCCTTCAGTTTTGCAATAGAAAATTAAGAATAATGTTAAAAAGCTAATCATATGTAATAACTAGAGAAGAAATATAAATATATCTATCTCTACATATTTAATATTATGTAAATATCAACAAGATGTTACCTTGAGGATAACATGTCAACTTTACCAGACTCATAACACACGGAATTATGTGGCAAATGTGGCATAGGAAATATATGGCATATATATGGAAAAATATATATGTAATTTTTTAAATATTTCATATATATAAGAAATATTAAAATATATATTTAATATTTTATTAAAATAAAATTTTAAAATTTTATTAAAATATTATATATTTTAATATTTAATAAATATAATAAAATTTTAAAATTTTATTAAAATATTATATATTTTAATATTTAATAAATACATATATATAAGAAATGAGCATTTTAAGTAAAACTAGGTTGTTCAACAGTAACAAATTAGCTTTGTTTGCCAGAAAGTGTATACAAGTGAATTCAACCACTCTTTAACTTAGTATTTCTAACATTTTTTACAAAATAAAAGTTCACATTTATTGAGCACTTACTAAGTACCATTAATAATTCTAAACACACCACATGTACTAACTCATTCAATCCTTACTATTCTTAGAGGTAGGAATTATTATTTCCCATTTTAAAAATGAGGAAAACAAATAAACACTGTGTAAAAGAGTCAGATAGCTCTAGAGCCATAAAGCTAGAAGTGTAACTCCAGCATTCTATCCTCAGAGCCTGTAATTTTAACCTTTGTGCTATAAACATAGAGACCACTGGCTCTATTTAATACACTTATGTAACTGAAGAGCACTTTAATTATATTGACTATGTATTGTAGCATCTCATAAATTATATTCTTTTGTTTTTTTAAGGAGCCAATAGCCTATTGGTTGCTCCTACTCCATCTGGAAATACAGTAACTGTGGTGTACCCAACAGAGGACACACAATATATAGGTCTAAATAGTGCAATCTGGAGTATTTAAACAATCTAAATTGTATGTCCAGACTTCGATAATGTTTAACAAAACAAAACATCAATTCTAACATAGGAATCAGAACCACCTGGGACAAAGCAAGTAGGATAAAAAAAAAAAAAATGCTGCCTTTGCCAGCAATTATTTTCTATATTCAATTTCCATTTACTCAACTATGTTCAAAATACAAAGCCTTAGAATTTTATTATGCACCAACTGGCTGCTAAAATGGGTTGACATGGAGTAAGGGCCACAATAATTTTCTTCTTTGGGTGTTTCCTTGAATACCTTGCAACGAGGTAAACTCCAAAGTTCCTTCTCTGTCCTCTGCCGCACAATCTCTTACCAGAAACCCGAAAGCACTCCACTGCAACGGAAGAACCAGCCACCCCCTAGCAGCGGTTCTCAACCTGTGGGTCGCGACCCCTTTGACAGTAGAATGACCCTTTCACAGGGGTCGCCTAGGGCCATCCTGCGTATCAGATATTTACATGGCGATTCCTAACGGTAGCAACATTACAGTGATGAAGTAGCAACGAAAATAGTTTCATGGTTGGGTCACAGCATGAGGACCTGTATTAAAGGGCCAGAAGGTGGAGAACCAGTGCCAGGATTTAAGGCACCATAAGTTCCCTCTGGTCACAGCAAGGAAGCAGGGGCTCAGGAAACCTGGCCCAGCCCGTGGCTTCCTAAGGCATTCAACTCTCCTTTGCCAGAAAAGTTCAGTTCAGCTGCTTGAGACCAGGGAATTGGGCAGGTGGCTCTTTCAACTGTGGAAGCACCAAGCGATACTACTTTCTCAGTGGGACTAACGAGGGCCATCGTTGCAGTCAGTTTTCCCCGCAGAGAAAACTTTGAAAACTTAATTCTGAACCCGGAGGCGGGCGCCAGAACAGAGAGAGAGTGGAAGTTCGGAAGAAAAGGGGGAACAAAGACATCCTTTGGCCTAAGAATTCTACTCGGACGAGGTGAAACTGTGTAGAAAGTTCTGACTCTGAATGAATGAGCGTGGAGGAGGGGAAGCGGTACAAGTGGAGGCAGGGCCGTGTTTCCTTCGTCCAGGGCGAGTGGGGCGACCTCCGGAAGCTCCCCAAAGGCGGCGGGGGGGGGCGCTCCCGGGACGCGACCACCTTCTCCTCACCTGAAGAACCAGGAGTCCTCCGCTGGCCACTGACCCGGGCCACCGGTGACCTCCGCGGGGAGCCTGAACGGGTGGCACGCCTCCGTCCCAGCCCTGGGGGAACCTTGGACAGACGGACAGAGCGGGTCTACGTCCCGCCCACAACCGAGGACTGCGCGCCTTTGGTTCCGCCCCAGCTGCCCAAGGAGCTTGCCAAATGGTGTTCCTTTGTGGGGAGAGGGAGGAGGACGGGAGTTGGTAAATAAGACCCTAGCAATGCCAGGATTTAATTCACTTTTACTTTTTTTAATTTTTTAATCTTAAGATGCAACTTTAAATCTAACTTTCCGTTTTAGACGGGTCTCCACTCTTCATCTTACTACAAACCTATGTTAAATTTCTGTGTTCTAAATAACATGGAAGTTAGCTATACACCAGTTTCTTTAAAAGACGGGAATTTCTGTCTCCTTAACACTATATGTTTCTGAAGTTTTGGTTCTTGGTGCTTTTTTTTTCTACAAAATAAGTTCGTTTCTTAGGCTTTCTGTTATAATCTCTAAGGTCTTGCCAAACTAAAGAGAGCTGGCACAGTAATGGCATTGATTACAATGTTAAAAATTGGTCTGTTTTAACTAAATATACATTCCTTACAAATACGGAGCTCATCTGAATACTGCTTAATGGTAGTGAAAGGCAAAATTTTAAATTAAATTAAAATAAGTACCTAGATTAGGTGTTAGACTGATAAGCCTTATACAATGTGTGTCAAAAAGGACAAAATTTAAGATATCTACTTTCTCAGTCACCAATGACCAATGCAGTTTTACAAGAAATTAGTAAAATACCTTTTTCTCTTTCTATTAAGATAGCATCTTTTTCTTTCTTTCTTTCTTTTGAGATAGCATCTTAATATACCTCAATCTGAGAAGTATTTCAGAGACAAATTACTCAATTCTGAATTAGCTGGTTTGTAGAGTGCGAGAAAAATATTTTCCTTTACGGATTTCCTGAAAACTTCAGTTTTCACTTCAATAAAATAAATAGTACCCACATCTCATGGGCTGTTTTGAGAATTAAATGACATAATGTATGTAAAGTTAATAAAATGCCTGGGACATCAAAGATAAAGAACTATAGTGTGAGTGCATATGTGCATTTTTTTAAAAAGACTTGCTAGTTTTATTAAACTCAGCATCATACATAAACACACACACAACACTATTGCATTCGCCAAGATATATGTAATGCAGCCAGTAATTAATAGCTTTGTTGATGCTTTATCCTCTGTTCGAAACCAATCATGTAACATGCAGCATATATGTACAGTGCTTCTGATTTTCTTCCATAAGGAAGTAAATGTCCATTTTTATAGGGGTTTTCCAGACATTGTTTTACTTATAATATTCTGCATTGGTGTTGTGCCATCCTATTTATATGGTGATACTGAATCACCAAAATATAAACTCCAAGAGGGTAAGGATATTAACACAGTTGTGCACTATTATGTCCCTAAAATCTACAGTCAACAATTGCTGAACAAACGGACCCAATAATGGTAATAATATAAAGAACAATGACATTCAGATCATACTATTAAAAATTTCCTGACGACAAATTACCTTAGCAAACCTCTTTCCCATTTTATCCAGGCATTTTTTTTTTCCTTTTAAAGTGTACGTTCTGAAACAATACATAAAACCTAGTACTTAAAAAAAAAAGCAAAACCCTACTGCATCCAATAACGAATAGGCCAATAAATTTAAATGAATTTATTTTGACATGCCGTCATTCGAAAGAAATGTAAAACACCAAATGGTTTCACAGTCAGCACCCAAGCGAGTAGGCCCGGGAGTCCAGAGGGACGAAGCCTAGGGCCTCAAACCTAAAGGCTTGGACTTTTAATTCATTGAGGCTTATTGATCACGGTTCCGTCCAACTGACCGTGGCTTGGGACCTGTGCCTTTGGAGGCCTCGCGGGTCAATGGAGAAAGTAAACACCCAGAACCTATTCGTCCACACCCGACAGACCCTGCCTCTCCCTCTAGCAGCGGGCACACACCCACCCAGGCCTACGCCCCGCTCGCTCCCAGCCGGAACCCTGGGACCCGCCCGCGCGTCGGCAGGCGGCCTGGGACTCCCAGGTGGCCGACTCCCACCTGCAGCTCCGGCCTAGCCCCGCCCACCGCGGCCGCCGCCTCCGGAAACAGCCGCGTGCGTTGCCAAGGAGACGCGAGTCCGGGCGGCTTCCGCTGAGTCGCGCGGCTGAGACTTTTGGAGCCCGGCGGCGGCGCGCCGCTGCAGCGCGCCGCGGCAACGTCCGGCGTGATGGCGTCACGAAGACGGCAGCCAATGAAACGGGGCGCTGCGGAAGCTGGCTTGGGTTTGAATCTCTTGGTGGAGTTGGAGTCGCCGGGAGGATGATCTGCAACTGAGGAGTCGCGGCATCGGCTTTGGGGCCTGATGTGAGGGGGAGGAACCTTCGAGAAAGCTGTTCTCGGGACGCCCTCTTTGATGTCCCGCCGCCTCCCCAGCGGAAGACCAGGTGGGCTGGGTTATTAGGAAACAGGAAAGCGATGGATGGATGGGGAGGGGGGAGAGTGGAGGTGGAGGTGGCTGGGACACCTGGGGACAAAGCTAAAGGAAGAGCAGACTGGAGAGCCCCCGAGCGCCTGGCTCTGTGTGGTCCGGAGCCCAGGGCTGCCCCGCGGGAAGGGCTGCCATCTCCTGCCTTAAACTCCGAGGAAGTCCCAAGTTTTAAAGGGCATCCTGGCCCCTTTCCCAGACTTCGGCGGAGCACTTTCTGCCCAGCACTTGCCAATGTAAAGTGAGCTCCGCACCCCAAAGGCAGAGTGTGTTGTTTCAGACACAGATGTGAAAGTGACTGGGCAACCTCTGGCCAGTGAGGAACCTTGGCTCACCCATGTATGACCTTTCCTCCCCCCGTGAGGTTCTGCAGTTAGACTGGCCAAAGTCCCTGGAGAACCTGCCCTGAGGCCTGAGCATCACGATTCGACAGACCCGCCAGCGCTGCCTCGCGGATTGCTGAGCATCCGATGAGGTATGGAAGGGATCGGACTGCTTGGCAAGTTGCAAACGGAAGGGGACAGGGAGCTGTGCGAGTCAGTCCAAAGGCCTGTGCTTGGTTTCTGCGAGACGCCTGTAGGCGCTCAGTCGCACCGAGGTCAGAGTTGACCGCGGTTCATGAGATCGGACCAGACACGAATAACATTGCCGCGTACTGTGTGATTTAGGTTCACTGGTAACAATCAGGTAGAATGTGTCGGGCATCCCACGGGTTCTCGTTGGTAGTGTTACTCCACCACCTTGAATTTACTAGTAAATGAACTTGGGTGCTAGAGAGTAGAAGATTCAGACTACCTAGGGCTTGTTAGGTAAGTTTCTGTTATTTTGTAATAATTGTATTTCAGTGCAAAGAGTATCTGCCTTTGACTGTAGTGATTGATGTCTCTTCTGTTTTTGAACAAGTACTTGGAAGCACATGAAATGTTCATTTTAAAAAAGTGCCTCTTGTCCCACTAAAAATGTACCCTGAATCAATGAAGGTACACATAAAATTATTTTTTTATGCTGTCAACTCTATTAAAAACTAGGAGGGAAAAAGTAGCCCAGATGTCAGTGCCACCCTTCTCTGCATGTGCAGTTGGTTCCTTGAGGCATGTAAGTTAGTAGAAGCAGTGGTTCGGACACTAAGGTTATTTCCAAAAAGAGGTGTAAGTTGCCTAGAGACAAAAAATAATAGAGTGGAGGATAATTCCTGGTCCTAAACAACTGTTTGTTGAATCTAAATCTAATTCAGGTTTGAGCTTGTATTGAAGAAGTAATCTATAACTCTGTCATTTCACATTCAAGATGATTTATGCAACGTTTCTGTTTTGTTGTGTGAAAGCATTCTGCTCTGATTCCATTAGAGTGTCGTTGATCAGAACATTGACTTTGGATTTGGATGTGGATCCACATTCTGACTCCTCACTTACTAGCTATGTCCGTCTTGACAGAATTACTTATTCTAAAACTAGATCTCTGTTTTTTGTAAAATGGAGATGATAATAGAATCTACCTTATATATGATTATTTTAAGGATTGAATTAGATAGTGAATGCCAAATGTTCACCATAATGCATGATATGTAGAGTGTTTTCAAATGATAGGCACTGTTGTTTATGATTACTAAATATCACTGTATAGACCTAATCCAAGAGTTCTCAATTGATGGTATATTTGGAGAGAATAGAAACTGTGATAATCTAACAAGCACAGAGAAAGCATAAACTTTGTTTTATTTCAATATGTATTCAAGAGCTCCTGTACTTACCCTGAGATTTCTATCAAAAGTAGGCAAATATATATTTTTTAAACTTCTGTAAAGAAAGTTCCTGAGTTTTATGTACTGATATCAGGAAGAATGGCAATTAAATTCTTGAGTTTTAGATTTAGTCTGTGTTCAAATCCCATGTCTTGTGCTTCCAATAGTGTGACTTTTGCCAGTTAACGTAATCTCTCCCTAACTAGTTTTTCTCTGAATGAGATTGGAATGTTAATAATATACCTATATCATAGGATTGTTGTGGGGATTAAATGAGAAGCATGTAAATTGCTTAGAATGTCTGTAGAATAAGAGCTCAATAGAAAGTATTCCATAGATAGAACTTGTTATTAAAGGATAGTTGTGTTTAAAGTAAACCTAATAATATTTGTTTTGTTTTTGAAATTTTGCATTTAAAATTCAAACAGCAATAAAGAATATGTAGTAGAAAGCAAGCCTGCCTGTCGCCCAGACCTTTATATTGCCTCACCATGGGGCAACTGGCATTATCCATTTCTATGTTCTCTCCCTCAGAGTCCATGCATACACAACTAGTATGTAACCTTTACACATACAAATGATTGTGTGCCAAATCCACTATTCTGCACTTGTTTTTTGGCACATGTATCAGTAAAAAACTGCATTAGTTTATTTTTCGTTTATTCAATAAGTATGTATTGAATCCTAAATATTTGACAAGCCCTGTTCTAGGTTCTGGGGTACAAATGAAGAGCATACTCTCACAGTGCTGACATTCTAGAGAGGAAACAATAACTATGTAGCCAAATAAAACATCTATTTTCTAGTTAGTCTAGATGCTAAGAAGATAAATAAAGTAGGTAAGAGATGGATGAGGCAGGGGCAGAAATACTATTTGGAATGGGGTCTTTAAGGAAAGTTTCTGTCAAGTGCCATTTGAATAGAAAGATCTAAATGATGAACTGAGGAATTAAGACTTGCAAATATTTAAGGTGGAGCCTTCCAGGCAAAGAGAAGATAGAGTGTGAAGGCAGTGAGGAAAGGACAAGACGGGAATTCTTTAGGGCCACTAAGAAGGACAGTGACTGAAGCAGAGCAACCAAGGAAGAGAACATTTGAAGAAACGGTCTAAGTAGACAGGTGTAGAACCTACAGGACATGCTAAAGAGTTCATTTTATTCTTACGTTGGAAAGTCACTGAAGAATTTAGAGCAGGGGGAATGACGTAAGATTCATAAAGTAATCTTACTGCTTTTGAAGAAGGCATCAGTACATATAGTCAATGAACTGAAAATTTTATTGTATTTATGTATAATTGGGGGTGACTTTTTTAACTTAATTGGCTTATACTATGCCTAGAGTGAATGGTAGCTAGATAAAATTAAGGATTGCCCGTTCAGCCCAATTTATATTATCTTGCAATTATTGAAGAGAATTAGGTTTTAACACCTCTTCATTAAATATAGCAGAGAAATTAGCTGTTCCATGTAAGTGAAACTACCAGAAAATTGAATGTTACCCTTGTCAAGTGACATTTTAAGCTCTCTCACTGATTAGCATGAAATATTATCTGATTTTCCTGATTTTGTATGGAAAGATATTTGGTACATTTTTTTAAATTTATGCCTCAGGGTCCTCATTGTAATTGCCTGTTATTGCCAATCATTGTACTCTACTGTAATATGTCCATTCTGTTAGGTAAATATATTGTATGTTTGTCTCTACTCTAAATGGGTAAATTGCTTTCTTAGATTCTGTGTCTATATATGTGTCTAGGTTCAGTACAAGAAGTTAGGGATATAAAGATTAAAAACATACAGCTTCATTAGCTGTTATATCTTGTCATATGCAATAATTATAAAACTTTAGAGCTAGAAAAAGGACCTTAGATATCATATAGAGCAAACCTTATCATTTTGTAGGTTGGGAGCGAAAGCCCCGTCATTAGCTCCTTTGTTACTCTTTTATATCCTATTCTTCCTAGACTAGACAAATACCTTTCTTCTATACGAACAAGGGTATTGGAAGTGTTTCTCCTTAATGTTTTAGTTCCAACAACGGAACTCCATCAGCTTGCTCTTTTGATTCTATTCAATCAGAATCACTTAGTAAATATGACAAAGTTGAACTGTCATTTGAAAAGTATTTTGGAATCAACAGATTATTGTCAGATAACAATATTTAGACTTTTCTTTTGCCAATTAGTAAACATGGTTAAGGAATTTGCTTTCTATGTGCCTTATTCAGAATCAACTAGATAGATGCCCATTTCTTTTACTTAGCCATGTTAGAAAAGAAAGCAGGCATCATGTACTAGTATAAGAGCAACCTCATCAATCCCTGAAGGCATCAGTATATTTAAACATAGACAAATTTTTACATTTTGGTGATTTTGTTGACTTTAGGTTATTTGCTTGTTTGTTTGTTTCTTCTGACTTTAGATATTTTTGTTATGAAAATTATATTCACTCATTTGTTTTGACAAATTAGGGTAAATATACTTTAGAAATTAAGATGATGTCTTTCTTAAAGTCTATAACAAATTTGCATTTTCCATACTTCTTAAACTGTCCTTTAGGTAATTGTCAGAATTTCTCCTTGAAATGTTACTTGAACAAGATCTGTTGCCTTCTAAAATATCTAATCTAATAAAAAAGTAATATGAAAATTGACCCTCATTCCATTACACCTAAGCCACACCCACCAGCCAAGCCAAGCGAGCCAATCAGAGCGACTGTATGCAAATTAAACCAATCAGAGCAACTGTATGAAAATTAACCCAGCCAAGAGGGCGGCCGGCAGCCATGGAGCTGGAACAAGCAGGAGACTTGCCCTGGCAATGCAGGAAGCTAAGGTTCCTGTCTGCCTAGGCCAGCTCAAGGCAACAAAGTTTCAATTATAGAAGATAAATAAACTCCAGAGACCTGCTTTCAGCCTTGGGTTCAAGAAAGCACTGGGAGCCTGGGCTCCGGTTAAAGCAACAAAGTTTCAAATTTAGAAATTAAATAAATTCCAGCTAGCCTCGCTGCAAACAGCCATCAGCCCCTCACTCAGGCTGGCCAGGTACCCCAGGGAAGGACACCCACCTTGAAGGGGATGTGGCCAGCCTGCAGAAAGCCATCAGCCTCTCACCCAGGCTGGCCAGGTACCCCAGCAGGACCCCCCTCCCTGAAGGGGCTGTGGGCAGCCTAAAAATCGCCCTCAACCCCTCACCCAGGCTGGCCACACCCCAGTAGGGACCGAACCCTGAAGGGGATGTGGCCATCCTACAAACAGCCACCATCCCCTCACCCAAGCTGGTCAGGCTCGCCAGCAGGTGGACATTCCCCAAGGGGTCCCAGATTTTGAGAGGGCACAGGCCGGACTGAGTAACTCCCCCTCCCCCCACGAGTGCACAAATTTTGTGCACTGGGCCTCTAGTCTTCAATAATCCCTAATTAAATTTTCAATCAAATCTAAGCTATAACCTTTCATTCAAGATCTTCTAAATCTGACCCCACTCTAATCCAGTTTTATATCTGAATGCAATCTTCTCCCTTCTCTTACGCTGCATCATTACTGAGCATCTCTTTAGATGCTATAGAAAAAGTTACAATTATCTAAAACTAAACTAGAAGAAACAAAATTTAAGAAAATTGACCATGCAGCCAGTATGTCCTCTGCACAAGAGCTTATGTTTTCTACCATAAGCTCTTGAACCTTCTCCCTGAAATATTTTTGCCAAAGGCACTTTTCTCACCCATTATTGAGTTTCTGTAAAGCCACCCCACTAGATAAGCTTTTTTCAACAGCCCTATCCTAATATAGGAGTCCACACATACACTGCTGACCCTCTTTATCCTAGGGCCCAAAGAAATGCCTAGCACATAGAAGCACTCAATAAATATTTACTGAATGCATAATTAATTTTCCTTCTTGAAATGCTTTTCTTTTACCTAGTGAATAATTATCTATCCTTCAGCTCTCAACTCACCACTTCCTCTAGGAAGCTTTCTAACTGTATCAGTACCCCATTATACTTTTACATAGCACTTTTCACCTTTACTTTAAAACATTTGTCACAGTTAAACCTTTATCTTTTGTGTCACTGTATTGTTAATATCTGTTTCCCTCA